>PVIU01005838.1:0-107743 GCA_004026605.1 Ondatra zibethicus
ACCTTCAGAAAATTACTTCACTCAACTGGTGACTGAGATGAACCTAGTACACAGGATACACCATGAAAGACCTGATTAACAGCACCCCCATACAGCACAAAGCAGTTTGGAGAGAAAAAATATGCCCATATTCCCAAATATTGTTTATAAATGTTCTTTTACATTTAAAGGGGGATATGATATAGATATGAATAATTTGCATTGGTATAAATCTTGATTTATGGATACAAATTTAAGGTCAATTTTGTTATATGTATATGTATTTCTGATCTTGATTAAGGTATTGTGATTGTGTAGTTCATTTAAAAATGTAATGTATAATTAAGAAATATAGGTTAATAGATAGTCATCTATAATAGTCAAGCTTGTAGTCATGTTAGTTAGATTTTTCTAGATATGTAAAGAAATATTTTAGTTAGATAAACATTCTTCATATCTTTCAAAGATTACAGTATATGGCATTTGAAATGTTTTTATAACTTAGGGTTTTTCATGACAATGAGACACATTTGCTCCTGGCAGCACCAATCTACTTCAAGAGGAAGATGGGCATAAAAGAGGATCCTTATGGAGTTGGTTAGCCATTTGGGCAAGAAACTGCTCTTGCCTGGACTGTTGCATGAACTGGACATGAAGAACCCACAGAGAGAGGACTGCTGAACTTGTCTAAAGGTGAGATGATCCTTCAGGGTTCCTGATTCATGAAAGAGTCTGCAAGACATTCTGCAGGATACAGAAGAGAGTGATTGAACTGTCTTTGAAATTTCCAGCCTTATGGAAATGTCTTCTGGATACTATGGACCTGTAGGCTGAAGATGGATGCTCCAACGGTACAGAAAAACTTTGGGTGACTGTCTAGGCAGCAAGATGTCTCTGTCATTTCTAGAATTTGGAAGTTGCTTATTTCTTGTTTACTTAGGTAATATTTTATCCTTCTGGAGTCTTTGATGGAGTTGAAGAATGGATAGTTATAGTTTTCCTTTGTTATGATAAAAGATAAAATAGATATAAATATTGTAACTGTAATTCTTGCTTGATAACTGTTTTGTTATATGTAATTTTACTATGTTAAAATTAAAGCCTTTCTTTTTTGTTTAAACAGAAAAAGGGGAAATGATATAGGAGGTCCTTCTGTTTGTGTGTTGCTTTCATTGGTTGATTAAAGAGACTGCCTTGGCCTTTTGATAGGGCAGAGATCAGGTAGGCGGAGTAGACAGAACAGAATTCTGGGAAAAAGGCAGTGTGGCAGACGCCATGATTCTCCTGCCCAAGATGGACGCTGGTTAGACTCATACTGGTAAGTCACAGTCAAGTGGCGATACACATTAATGGAAATGGGTTAATCAAGATGTGAGAGTTAGCTAATAAGAGGCTAGAACTAATGGGCCAGGCAGTAATTTAATTAATACAATTTCCGTGTGGTTATTTCAGGTGTAAGCTAGCCGGGCAGGATGGAACAAGGGGCCCCGCGCCGGGCGGCTGGGACCTGGGCAGCGGGATGGGGCCACCACGCCTCTCACTACAGCCACTCCTGTACAACCAGGACACTTCTCTGCCCCATTCTTTCTAGCAGTTAATGACCTTTCCCATGATTAGCTCCATTCTTGGGGTCAATAATAATAATCTGTTTTTTCTCCTAGCCACCTGCCTGCTCATCTCCCTCAAGAAACAGATGCCTGAGGTCTCCAGGATGGCACTAAACTGGATGCCTCTTCAGCCACACTTCCCACTGAATGTGAGCCTGTTATAAGAGCCCCGTATTCATTTCCCAGCTGCCCAGACTCCCGAAATAATCACACAGAAACTATATTATTTAAATCACTTCTTGACCCATTAGTTCTAGCTTCTTATTGGCTAACTCTTACATCTTAATTTAACCCATCTCCATTAATCTGTGCATCACCATGAGGTCATGGCCTACCAGCAAAGTTTCAACACATCTGTCTCTGGTGGTAGCTCCATGGCTTCTCCCTGACTCTGCCTTCTTTCTCCCAGCTTTCAGTTTAGTTTTTGCCCCTCAGCTATGTTCTGCCCTATCAGGCCAAGCTAATTTCTTTATTAACTAACAGTATTCACAGCATACAGAGGGGAATACCACATCACCTCTCCTCTTCTGTTTAAATAAAAAGGAAAGTTTTAACTTTAACACAGAAGAATTACATATAATAAAATAGGTATCAAGCAAGAATTACAGTCACAATATTCATATCTACTTTATCTTTTATCATAACTAAGGAAAACATAATTATAACTATCTATTCTTCAACTCCATCGAAGACCCCAGAAGGATATAATATTATCTGAGTTAACAGGAAGTGCATTGTAAGCAACTTCCAAAACTCTAGAACTGAGAGAGACATCTCACTGCCTGGATGGTCACCCAAAGTATTTCTGTATCATTGGGGCATACAATCATCAACCCAGAGGCCCATAGTATCCAGCAGACTTTTCCACGAAGTAGGAAATTTTAAAGAGAATTCTGACTGTATTGGCAGTTTGTCAGTCACTTTCTTCTGTGTCCTGCAGAATATCTGGAAGGCTCTTTCATGAAGCAGGAACCCTGATGGATTGTCTCCCCCTTAGGCAAGTTCAACAGTCATTTCTCTGTGGGTCCTGCATGTCCAGTTCATACAGCACAGCATCAAGCAGTCCAGGCAAGAGCAGTTTCTTGCCCAAATGGCTAACCAATGCCATAAGGAGCCTCTTCAGTGCCCATCATTCTCTTGAAGTAGATTGGTGCTGCCAGGAGCAGATGTGTCTCACTGTCATGAAAAGTCTTAAGCTCTTAAAACATTTAAATGTCATATTCTGAAGGTCTCTGAAAGATTTGAAGAATAGCTATCTAAATGAAATATATCTCTATATCTCTCTATATATAACTATCTAGAAAATCTAACTAACATGACTACAAGCTTGACTATTATAGATGATTATCTATTAACCTATATTTTTAAATTATACATTACATCTTTAAATGAGCTGCCCAAACACAATACCTTAATCAAGAGCAGAAATACATATACACAGTATAACAAAATTGACCTTAATATTCATATCAATGAAAATCTCTATATCATATCCCTCTTTAAATGTAAATAAACATTTATAAACAATATTTAGGGAATTTGGACATAGTTTTTTCCAAACTACTTCCTGCTGTTTATTGGGTAAAGTAATTTTTGGGGGGTGTTCACAGAGACCTTTTGGGGGCTCTTGTTCCACCAAACCACATTAGTCTGGAAGGATTCCACAGATTCTCATCCTCTGTGGAAACAAAAGAAGAACCTCTTTTTCAAAGCAACATATCCTTAGAGCCAAATTTTAAAGACAAAATACCTTTATGTTGGTTTAACTTCATCCATACAATGAAATGTCTCTCTGTATTTGGTTCTTTAACAGTCAAAAACTCAAAGAACACAAAAAAATATACGTAATCCAGACTTTCTATGTATATTCTATCTTTACATGGCTCATTTTTCTTACTCTATTACTTTTTCTACAAGTTTACTGTCTTTTTAAAGACTTTGTTTATTTTTTAAAAATCATTTGCTTCTTTTTATAGCTTTTTATAACTCTCTATTTTCTTTTTCTTTTCTCTCCCAAGCCTATGTATATCTATCCAACTCTGTGACCCATTTAGAGGTCTTTTCTATCTGGATTTGTCTTTAGTGCATATCTGTAATTATTTTCTGATCAGAAGCTCTTCTTTAAATGGTATGCATTCTTACTAAGACTAAGGCTGCTTTTCCTTTTGGCTCTGCACAATCCAACATGGTGGGGTGGTGGGCTATTTACTATGAGCCATGCTCACAGCCCAAGTTTTCAGGCACAGAGAGGATCTGTGTTGCCATTAAGCAAGTTGTAACACTCTGCTCACAAACCCCACTTAAATGCTCCGTAGTTGGACCTCTTGAAAGAGCCAGAGTTCACACTGGCAGCATGGCCTAGGAAGCTGCTGTTTCAAAAGTACACAGCTTTTTTTTCTACTACTGCTGAATCAGGAAAACCTCTCTTAAAGGAGCCATGGCATTAAGCTGTGCTTAACTCTGTTTTGTTTTGTTTTGTTTGTTTTTGTGTGTGTGTGCCTAGAATTCCTTCCCAAACTCAGAGTTTTAAGTGAATTTTAGTTAGCCACATTGGTATACCAATTTGTTGTATGAGCCTGTGCCAATTTGTTGTGGGAGGCCACTTGTTTGTTCCCGGCTGCTCAGCCCTGAAATAACCACATAGAAACTTTATTAATTAAATCACTGCTTTGGTCCATTAGCTCTAGCTTTTTATTGGCTAACTCTTACATCTTATTTTAACCCACCTCCATTAACCTGTGCATCAGCATGAGGTCATGGCCTACCAGCAAAGATTTAGCACATCTGTCTCCGGTGGCAGCTCCATGGCTTCACCCTGACTCTGCCTTCTTTCTCCCAGCATTCAGTTTAGTTTTCCCCACCTAGCTCTATTCTACCCTATCAGGCCAAGCCAGTTCCTTTATTAACCAAGTATTCACAGCATACAGAGGGGAATCCCACATCATGAGCCCACCACTCTCTCCTCCTCCATGTCATTCCATATGCACAGGAAGTAGGCAGACTTGAGCTGGTGCCCCTATACCCAAAAGTCCATATATCCAAAGAGTCTGGAATGTTTGGGTGGAAGTTGCATCCAAGGCCTCCTCCCCTGGGAGTTGTCTCAGTCCAGACTCCATCCCTAAGAAAGCCCACTAAACAATGACCCCCCTCCTCAGAGATGCTCAAGACCACTCCCACTGGGTATTTAAGCAGCAACCCAGAGAACAAACGTATGAGTTTTTGCTCTTTCTCTTCCAACTCCTCTATAGGGGACTGAAAGGCCACCGGGAACATTGGTATCCATTAAACCTGGGCTTTTTCTAATTTGGTTTGATTTGGATTACTGTGTCTACAGAGAGGCTCATCAGTGCGCAGAAGCTTCATCCAGCACTCCCTCTTGCTTTGTCATCATAACAATAATGTCTTCAACTGGCTCTGAGGGCCACCAACTAACTCATTTATCTTCAGGAATTGTGAGAGAGAGTGTAACTCTAAGACCCTCCCAGGAAAGATGAGAACTTCCTTCCTGTATACATCCTCATTCGCTACAATCTCAGGGTGTCTCAGTTCTAGTAACCTTTTAATGGTTCCAGGAGTAGTCATTAAGTTGCTTAGATCTACATTAACATTTCAGATTTAGTTAAAATTAGAGGAAACTCCTCACTTAAAAGCATCTCTGTATGAATTGGTCTTAACTAAACCTTCAAAATTTAGGGAACAGTTTATTTGTAGTTGGTATTCTATATTTCTACCCTAGTTGAGGAATTCTCAAAATCTGTAGCTGGCAATCATCTGAAAGTCCCTCTTAGAACAGCGAGACTCAATCTTTTTTAAAACACCTTTATGGTTTATGTAAAGTCTTGTCTTCCTAATAAACATTTCCTCTTCTCTGATGTAGAAACTATTTGTTTTTATCCATTGTCCCATGAAGTTCCTCTCCACTGTTCTTTATCTCAACCAAATAATGGTAGCTTCATTTCTCTTGCAATTACAGGTTTATGTATTGGTACATTGAAATGGTTTTGGAGAAAGAGTATCTCAGTAATCAGGGGCCAAGGAATGTGACAAAAATCATACCACACAACAGACCTCACACAAGGAATTTATTGAGGGGTGAGTCACAAAATGGCTGCCTTTGAGCAAGGCTGGGGTTGGAACAGTTCGTGATGGTGGGCTTTATAGGTGGTATGGAGCATGTGCAGAAGGCAAAGACAGCAGAGACACCGGTACTGAGTCATTGAAGGTGGGGTGGGGGTTGGGGAACTCCAAGGAACTTGGGTCTGGAATGTGGGAAAAGGACTTTTGGCAATTCTTAGAATACCCAACACATATGATACAGTCCTAATGAACTATATAGGACAGTCTGCTTGGTGTCTTCTAAGAAATGTCCCTAAGAACAGCCAGAGGCATGCTTATGTTTGAATGCCATGCCTGAAAATGCAGCAAGCATTTAGCAACCTCAAAAGGACCTGGTCTGAGCGTCATGTCTGCTGTATAGGATTGCTGAATAGAAAGATGGAAAGGAAGAAACGTGATATTAGGTTTCTTCAGAGGAATAAAACCCAATGATATAGAGAGACTTTGTTATGAGACTTGGTCTTGTAGTTATGGAGGCTGACAATCCCATCATATGTGTGTGGAAACTAGAGAAGTGAGAAAGCTTGTGCTATGTATCACTTCTTAGTGCCAACGCCTGAGAATCAGATGTATTTTGGGGAGGGCTGTGAGAGCAAATCCTAGGATCTGGGTACTCTAAGACAGGAATGCTTCCATCGCAAAATAGAGAAAGATGTTATCCCAATTCAAGAAGAGGCAGTAGCTTGATTTGCCCTTTCCCTATTTATTTATTATTTTTGGCTTTACTCAAACAGGTCCTTAGTAGACTGGATAATATCTACTAACATTGGTGAGGGAAGATCATTGTTACGCAGTCTACTGTTTGGAAGGTTAGCCTCTCCTGGAGATACTCACACCAACACACTTGGGATGTCATTTTCCAGCCGTCTGGGCACTGTTTAACTGATTAAAGTTGACACATAAAGTTACCATCACAGTCTGTGACTAGAAAGCTGAGTTTATCAGCCCATCAACCTGGGAAGTCCATCACAGTCTGTGACTAGAAAGCTGAGTTCATCAGCCCACCACTGGACGACTTGTCACAGGAGATGAAAGCATGAAACAAGATGAGTCCATTGAACTTTTCCCTAAAAAGCTGAAGAGGGCAGAAATGTTGACTCGACCAGCTGAAATTTATTATCCCAGACTGCAAATCTTGTTTTGAGGGTTTTCTGAGTTTCTATTGATCTCCGCTTCAATAAAGTGCTGACCTTTCAGTTAATTTGCCCTTAAGGCTGCTACCGGAAGTACCTTTCCACAACTCGTATTTGATCCTTTATAGCTCTGATTAAGTTCTATAATCAAGCTCTATAATTAAGCTCTGAAGTCTACTTTTAGTTTTCTTGGCCTTATGCACAAATCTTTTTATCCAGTTAAGGCTATATCTCCTTTGCCACATAGTTCAGCAGGTCAGGCCCCATTGGCATCCTAACACCGTCCAGCACAACTGCTATCTGTGTTGGCCATGTTCAACTCTGTCTTCTCCATGCTCCAACAGGGCTACTCCCCTGGTCTCCAACACTTTGCTGTGTTCGTTACTTTTCTCATTTTTGTGTCAGAATACAAGCCAGAAACAAGGAAGCGAATATTTATTGTGGCTCAGGATTGGGCTATAGTCCATTATGACAGGGAAGGCATGGTGGAGAACCATAGGCGTGGGCATGGCTGAAGTTGGATAGCGGAAGCATGAAGTGGTGGTTGGAGAACAGGGAAGGCACACAATTATAACCCATGCACTCCCCCAGTGTCCCACCTCCTCCTAGACCCTACTTTCTAAAGTTTCTATAACTTCCACAGCAGTCTCTCTGTACACTTTCACATCTTCAGAAACAGCCCACTTTACCTTGTAATAAACTCCATCTGTCTTCTACCCTACACTGTGAGTCTCACTTGAACTCTTTTGCATGGATCACAATGACTAGGAAACTGAGGGAGGACAGAGAAAGATTATACTAACATTCTCACTTCCAGCACTCTGGGTAGAGCACTAAGACCCAGAGGAGCCTTGAGAAATATACTGGAGAGTCAATTTGGCCAAACTATCACATGGTTTTCATAGCTGACCTCCAGTGGAAAAGAGCTGACGATTAAGAATCAAACATTCAGAGTCAAATTTGCCCCAAGTTTTGGTAGAAAAATCCATGTTCTCATGTAAGACAATGGTTGGCTGGCTTCCATTAGCAGGTGCCTTCCCAGGTCACTAAGAAGGTGAAGACTGCTTTTGGGATTAGTGAGTCGAGATCTTCTTTGGGCAGACTTCTTTTGGTTACAGAAAGGGCTGTCTGGGGGCCAGAGGACAGAGGAGAAGATGGAAGATGCAAGGAAACACTCTTGCTGGGTGAAGTCATTACTGGGTTCTCACAGAGAAACACCTTGGGTGTTTGCTGAGTAGCTTTCCCACACCTGCCATTTCTTGGCAGCTATCTGCTGGGAAGACCATGCTAAACTCCAGGATCCATATGTCCAAGAGGTACAAAGGAGGAGAGACCCCAGCCCATTCATTTAGGCCTACTGTAGACTGAGCTGGTATATTCACTAAGAAGAAGGATTCTGGGGAATGCAAGCCACACTAAGTGTCCATTTCCTCCGGCTTCTCTTTTATGTAACCTACCTATGCCTGAGTCATGCTAAGCTATGCAGCAAATCCTCAGTGAATGCACATGTTAAAACAGAATCCTCAGAGATTATTACTTGTATAAATAAGCTTTAATCAGTCACATCTCCTCTGCTTCTTAGTGGCATGTTCGCTATTGTCAAGAAACCAAGATGTGTGCAAGCTGTCAGTTTGCCCGTGAAGGCGATGCTAAGCACATGGATATAGTGCTCATAAATGCGGCAACTCCCCCCCCAGAAGCAAGGACAGCTAAGAGGACATGGTCACGGCTCAACTCTGTTCCTTGGTTTAGTTCTTACCAACCCGTCTAAATAAGTTAGGCTTTGTTTTCTTTTGTTTGAGACGGAGTCTAACAGTGTAACCCAGACTTCTCTAGAACTCATCATGTAGTGGATGTCAGCCTCAGATTTGAGCCAGTGCTCCTGCTGGAGAGGGCCGGCATTGCAGGGAGGGCCTCCACCCCTACCTGGGTTTGTGTTCTAAACAGTTCTAAACAGGTAGCTCTTGGAGCTTTCTGCTGCAGGTCTCCTTAATACTTGAACAGAGTGAGTCCCACCCTCTCACGTCGTTCATCGCCTTGATATTTTCCTTCCCTAATTTGCTCAAGACTTTGCCGTTAGAAGCTCAGTGTGGACAGGCTTAGAAGCTGGTCTGGGCACAGCAGCCCTATCCTACAAGCTTGGAAAGGACTAAAGGAAGCTTTATGCTGTTCTCCGGTACTCAGTTTTTATTCATGTAGAAGTTAGACTGGAAGCAAAAGCCACACCGATTTTTCTTCCCAGAAAACATATTACCATGTTTAAAAAATGTCTTAACTGCTCCGTGGGAAATGTTATTTTTCAAATGCTCTGTTCTGAAGAGCAGCGTGATTAGCTTTTCTACAGCATTGCTAGTAGGCCTCTAGCAGTAAGAGCGTTATGGGGATTTTTCTTTTGGAAGGAACAGCAAATTTGCTGCTCCCCAAAGGTGCACTTGATTTAAGCACAATTCCAAATAACTAAAAACATAACACGGCGACGGATGAAAATTTGACAGTTTAGTTAAAATAAAAGGGTCTTATCTAGAACACAATGGGCGTATAAAAGAGAATTGCAAAAATAATAACTCTGGAACTCGGATGGGTTTTTACAACTTTCCAAGTTTGGTCTTTTCCAAATGGGCAAATATGAAAGGAACTGGAAAGAAGAAAACAAAAGGGAAGTGAAAGACATGTCCTCCTTAGAAAGAATACCACGGAATGGAGAAAGCAGACGGCTTCAGAGGTTCCACTCTGTGATTTAGGCAGACTCCTACGACCTTCCCTGTGTTGCCTAGAGGCTGTGGCAAAGTGACAAACCTGTCTGTGCAGCAGTTCCTAGAAGGCACTTTCGCAGGAGCAGGCCAGCGGTCTGGGGCGCGGCGGGGGTGGACGCAGGCAGCCCTTGTCCCGCTCCTCCCTCCGGGCGTGGTGATAGTGGGGGTGGGGCCAGCGGTGGCGGTGGAGTGCCTGGTGGTCCCCAGCCCCCTCGTCGATCTCGGCTTCTCCCTCCCGCACGCAGCACACAACTCCCAGGCGCCTCTGTAGCCGCCGCCAGAGCCCGCAGTCGCCCGCCTGGAAGAAGAGGTAGACGAAAGGGTTGAGGGCGCTGTTAGTCACCTCTACGACGCGCGTTGCCACCGCTAGGCCCTCTACCTCCCAGTCGCCCGCAGGCCCCGACGACCAGGCGGCGGCCAAGCGGGAGGCGAAGTAGGGCAGCTCGCAGCCCACGAAGAGCAGAGCCAGCGACAGACTCATTTTCAGGCTCTGCACCTTGGCGCGGGGCAGCGCACTGGGCAAGGGGGGTCGGGCCGGACTGGCGGACCAGCGTGCCCCAGCCACCGGAGCCTGAGACCCGCGCTGCCACCATACACACAGCAGGTGGCCGCAAGAGACACCCATGATAGCAACCGGCGCCGCGAAGCCCACAACAGCTTCGTAGAGAGCGTAGACCTGCAGATGCCAGCGCGGCAGAGGCGCGAAGATGCCCCAGCAGCGATGCTCCCCCGGCCAGGCGCTGGCGGCCCGAGGTGGGGGAGCGCCCCAGCGCACCACAAAAGTCGGCGGCAGTGCCAGCAGCAGCGCCAGCAGCCAGCCCAGGGCAGCCAGGGCGCGCGCGGGCAGCTGCGGGCCCTGCGGACGGCGGACGGCGAGCTGGCGCTCGAGGGCGATGAGCGCCACCAGGTGGGCGGAGGCGCCCCGCCCGGATGCCTGTAGCAGCTGCGAGAAGCGGCACGCCAGGTCGCCCAGAGCGGGACGCGGGTCACCCAACAGTTCCCAAGCCAGCTGCGACAACGCAGTGCCCCCGCACGCGTACAGGTCGGCCGCTGCCAGCTGCACCAGCAGGAAGTCCATCTTGCGACGCTTGGGACCCGGCCAGGGCCGGCTGCTGCCGCCGCACAAGCGACATAACACGGTGGTGTTGCCCGCCACCGCGGCCACCAGGATGATTCCCATGAAGACCAGGTGGATCGGGTAGTTGGGTGGCCCGTGTGGCTGTGGCTGCGGTCCCGGGACAGAGGCCCCCTGCCCCGAAGTCAGGTTAAGACCCCAGCTCGGCAGGATGGCTACGGAGAGGTTGGGCGCCAGAGGCAGAGCTGACGGGCTGAAGGAATCCTCCATCCTTAGTCCGGAGGAAGGAGAGGAACCGCTGAGGGCGGATCTCGCTTAAAATGCCAAAGTGGAGGCGAGGAGAGGTTGCACAGGCCGCACCGCTGGGTCTCTGCGACTTCCCAAAGTTAGTTGAAAAAACACACAGGCATCCGGGGCGAATTCGGGTGGAATTGTGCTTAGTTGTTTTTATAGGTTGTCTTCGTCATTTGTCACTCAAATGTGGGTTGTACATTCGAGGAACACACATGATCACTATTCTCCACCTTCCCAACATGTCGCCCCCTCCTCCAATCCCAGCAAAGCTTCTGCTCATCCATGAGGCCACCGCTGGCTCTGGAAACCTTGCTCTGCAACGTACAGCCAGACAGAAAGTTCCGTGTGTGACTTCTGCCAAGACTAATTCAAGTTAACCCCGAAGCAATACATGAGATAGGAAGCTCCTGCCTGAGAGTGTCCCTCCTCCCCCAAAAATATAAATAACTACTTTTGATTTTTTTAAAAGAAAAAACAAAAACATTTTGTAAAGACACAGGTCCCCACTTGCTAAAGAAATGCAAGGACACAAGCAACCCAGTAGGGTTCCCCATTTTCCCCCACTCCCTAGCCAGCTGGGCACCAGCGCAGAGTGTGCACTGGGCAAGCAATCTACTACAGAACTGCACCCAGCTGCTAACAGCACTAATGACTTTTTGAGCAGAGTGCATCTTTTTGACCGGGTGGATCTTTGACGGGGCATTCCTTGCTTTGCCTGCGGAGAGAACTAAGGGCTTACTGTTGCCTGGCAATTAGGAACAGCACAGGCTTGCGGCTTTTCCAGTACTCTCGCTAACAGAATCACGGATGACGGGGGCTCTCCTCCAGGGATGTACACCTCATTTTGTTAGTCTGAAGAGGGCTCTAACAGGTTTTTATACAAATGATGGTTCACGTATTGAGTCCCCCTAGTATCTCCATCAGCAAGGGATGCGTCGCAAAGGCTCCTCTTTCTCTTGATTCTGTTTTCTAGCAGATGGGAGTTGCTAGAGGGACTACGCCTCCAATAAAGCCTAGAGAAAAGGTGACTAAGAAAACGCTATGGCGGCCAATTTTTAAAAAAGAAATCCAGCTCACAGGAAATGGTTTAGATTAGATGCTGCCACTTTTAGCCCTGCTTCACAAACAAGTTTCAGTTTTCCCACTGGAAGCATCATTTGGTCTTTTGTGCACCCATCACATTAATCACCGTGAAAGAGGAATTTCTTGTACTTCTTGGTCTTGGGCCAGGGAGGTGTGGGTGTCTGCTGCTTCCTAGGCTGCAGCAACATTTGCAATCTGCAGAGGCATGAGTTAGGATGGCTCGGTAGGGTTCAGACCATCCTGCCCATTGCTGTGGGGATCTCAACGCCTAAGGTCTATCACTTTGACTGGAGACATTTGTCATAGTCATTATACTCCCAGTGCCTCATGCTGGACTGGACACATGACAGATATCAGTAAATATGTGTTTAGCTGATGATTAGTAGGTATATAATGCATGTCAGATAACTTTGAGCAAAGTTTAAATCTTGACTATAAATGTATCACGTAGATGCCTTTTCTATTGGTACCAGTATCATCCAGAGGATCCCCAGGAAGACCAGAGGGTGTGTGGATGGTGGTGTCTTTGCTGGGGCATTGAAAAAAGAGGCAGAGTGACAACGGAGGAGACTTTCAGTCCTGATTTGATTTTCATACTCTTTCCTCAGAGAGTTTGTCCAAGGTGTTTTCCTGTGCACCACACAGTCCAATCTTTCCTTCTGAACAATGTATGTCAGCCAATGACTCTCCTACAAATCCAGTTCAGTATTTCTCAAATGGAATTCTACTGTTTGTGGGAATGTTCTCACAAATTACAAAGCAAAATTCTACCACTGAAACTGCATTCCACAGAACTTTAGAAAGACTTGATAAAATATTGATAAAAAACAAAAACAAAGAAGGAGTTGTTTTCTAGTGAAAAGGGCAGCCACGGGTGCTCAGGCTGCCAGAGTCAGTTGTGGTCAAAGAGTACCCATGGGACAAGTTGACCCTGACCTTCTCCCTGCATGGGGCTCTTTTTTTATATCACCTGATACCTGGAGGTACTTACTGAAACAGTGAACAGAGTATTAGGACATGCATTGCATGCATTCAACCCTTGTGGGGGGCATGAAGTGCTGGAAAATTGGATATAGTGTCTCATGTGTGAACAGGGGTAGCAGTGGCATGGAATAATTCCCTGGTCAACTGGTTGACTGCTATGCTCCACTGTTTGGTGAAGGAATTTTAACCTGTACACCACCTGCAGAGCCTCCACTGAGGTTTCTTTCTTTTTTTTTTTTTTTTTTTTTTTTTTTTGGTTTTTCAAGACAGGGTTTCTCTGTGGCTTTGGAGCCTGTCCTGGAACTAGCTCTGTAGACCATACTGGTCTCGAACTCACAGAGATCCGCCTGCCTCTGTCTCCCGAGTGCTGGGATTAAAGGCATGAGCCACCACTGCCCGGCACCACTGAGGTTTCTTACAAACCAAACTAATATTTTACTGGCACCTTTAATCTGGTATATTGTATTTTTTCCCTATGTGACCTAGTTTCTCAGTGATGTTCATTTCTACCTGTTTATTTGGATCAGAACCTGGAAAGGGTAGGTGGAGTCACACATGCTAATAGCTTCTATTAATAGCTAATAGAAGTTGCTGGATGTTAGAAAAGCTTTTGGATGGCCCAAGGTGCAGGTGGTGCTGTAGTCCCAGCTTGTGAACAGTTTCGAAAAGGAGACTGGACCTGGACAGTGATGAATGGTAGTGAGATTTTGTTTGTGCTTTAACAAGTAAAGCTTGCCTGAAGATCAGAGCGCAGAGCTAAACCACTAGTCAGCCATAGAGGCCAGGCAGTGGTGGCACACATCTTTAATCCCAGCACTAGGGAGATGGAGACAGGAGTGAAATGGCTGGGTGGAGAGAGGAGCTCAGTGCAGTCTGAGATGCAGTGTGAGATGCAGTCTGAGGATTCGTAGAGACAGCGGCAGTCTGAGGATTCGTAGAGACAGCAGCAGTCTGAGGATTCGTAGAGACAGCGGCAGTCTGAGGATTCGTAGACACAGCAGTCTGAGGATTCGTAGACACAGCAGTCTGAGGATTCGTAGACACAGCAGTCTGAGGATTCGTAGAGACAGCGGCAGTCTGAGGATTCGTAGACACAGCAGTCTGAGGATTCGTAGAGACAGCGGCAGTCTGAGGTTTAGTAGAGACAGCGGCAGTCTGAGGATTCGTAGAGGTAAGAACCCTCTAGTGGTTGGCTGCTGTTCTTCTCTGATCTTTCAGCATTAACCCCTATATCTGACTCTGGGGTTTATTTATTAAGAATAATGAATGACTGGAGATGTCCTTCCCTTCTAAGGTAACCTTGCTGGGGTCAATACTTTGACATTTCAGCAGACCAAGCATAATCTCATGTTCCTTCACACCATCAAGGTAACCATGGTAACAAAGGATTCTGCTGTGACTCTTGTCCCTTTGAGGATACAAAACTACCTTCCAGTGGTCAGCTTCTGAGCCTGCCAGAGCCCCAGGTGGTGCTAGGAAGCACATCGGGAACTTGTGAATTTGGGTCAGCCTGGTCTACCTAGTGAGTTCCAGGCAGCAAGAGATTTACAGCGAAGTACTGTTTCAATAAAGAGAAAAAGAAAATAAAAAATGCAACGTTATTCTAGTTTAGCTTTGAATTATTGTCAATTCCTCTCAGATTCTGACACTAGATAATTGTCTTGATGCTAAAGGTTTTTTTTTTTTAATTTTTGTGCTTTGATTCCATTTTGAATTAAATTGTCCTGAAAATTCAATAGTGCCATGTATAAACCGACAGTTCTGTAGCGCCTGCAGCACAGGACGCGAGCTAGGAACTGGCCTGGAAACTTAAAATCACATGCACACACAGACAGACGGAGACACGAGGACACGGGTCATCCCTGATACAAGAGTGCCAAGTTTATTGTGTTCAGGGGAAGCTTATATAGGGCTCTGGCCACTCCCCAGCTCTTGTGATCTTACAGCTGCAGACCCATCAGAACCCACTCCCCTGCCGCCAGGGTCTCCCGCTCAGAGCAGCTGCAGCCTGCTCAGAGCAGAGGAAAACAAGTTGTTTACAGGGAATTCAGGGTCTGGGGGTCCACAGCCCCAAACAGCTCCCAGTAGTTCCAGAATGGCAAGATATCTCCGTGGGTAAAGGTATTTGTTATTAAGCTCAATGACCTGGGTTTCATCTTTAGGGACCTTTGTGGTGAAGGCAGAGAACTGACTCCACAGATTGTCCTCTGACCTCCACATGCTTTATGCATGTGCATGCGCGCACACACATTCATAAAAAAATAAAAATATTAAAATTAGCCTTTCAATTGTAGGAGCTAGAGAAATGACTCAGTTGTTAAGAGAACTATGTACTCTTCCAGAGGACCCAAGTTCAATTTCTAGCATTAACATGGCAGCTCACAACTGTCTGTAACTCCAGTTCCAGGTGATCGAAAGCTGCCTTCTGCCCAAGAGCACCAGGGATACAAGCAGGCAAAACACCCACACACATAAAATTACGCCTTTCTTTCTTTTTGTGTAGTGCTGACTGTCCTGGAACTAGCTCTGTAGACCAGGATGGCCTTGAAGTTGGAGATCTGCCTGAGTTAAGCCTACCAAATGCTGCAACCAAAGGTGTGTGCCACCACACATGGTTTCTTGGTAAATTTTTAATGCCGTGTCTTGGGGGGTCTGAGGAGAATGAGGTGACCTGCATTTACATACAGGACCTCTCTCTAAACCACTGTTCTATTGGCTTTGCTCATGCAATTAGCATGCACACCTACACGTGAGCTAGTTGATGCTCATTAGTCTCAATCAGGAGACACTGGGAGGTAGGGTCTATATTTTTATTGAACCTTAATGTCATATTAAGATACTTTGAGATCATATTAAGATATATTTTCATGTGAGTTTGTGACTATAAGATAGACATGTATTAAATGGAATGTCTCAGAAATTTATAAATGACTACAAATATAAACTAATCCAAATCCACTGAACAAGCAGAATAAAAGGGAAGGCTCTGAAAAAAGCTTTCATAAAAGGTTTGCAAATAGATTTGCTATGTAAAATAATGTTTGCAGATAAGGCCTTTACTTGGAAAACATAAGGTACCAACCGAAAAAGATCTGTAAGGTTGCAGAGAGTGCTCGGGGGATCGAGCAGTGTTTTCTGTGAGAGTCTTAGAATGGAGTCCATGCCTAGATCTCATGTGAAAGTGGGGGACAGAACCTACCATACACTGTTGTTCTATGGCCTCCACACGTGTTCACACATCTTATACACACACGCAAAAATAATAGTAAATAACAATAATTTTAATTAAAAAGGAAAAGCTATTGCAAAGAGTACAGGTGTTCAATACACAACAAACACATAGTGTGCACAGACAAAAAGAATGATGGAAAGGAAGGTCCACTGAGATAGAAACCGCAGCAGGCTCCATGCTGGAAGTGCCCTTCAGGCTATAACTTGCAGCAGGGAGACAAATGCCTGCCAAGATGAAGACAAAGACATAATCCAAACTCCATAATTTGGGAAAGTCTCTCAATGTCCAAGCCTTGCTTTTTGTCTTCTGCAGTTCTGCTTCTGGCTAACTGTTCCGCTAACTGCACTTGTGTCAGCCAGGCCATGGCTTTGTGTTTAAAACCTCCCCCTGTGAAAGACTTGGAGCGCCACTGGGATCCTGCGCGCCCAGAGTAGTCACTGGCCTGCTTTTTGTGGCTTAACTCCATGTCCGAGCAGTCTCTGGTGAATACGCCACAACAAAACAGAATAAATAACGTGCCAACTAGGAATGAGTTCATGTCAGCGTCACATTGGGGTCACGGAGCAGAGGGCTTTACAACACAACACGAGGAAGCGCTCAGGGGTCCTTGTGAATGGGTGGCAGTTTTCTTTCTTAGAGAAGGTCTCAGGTAGCCCAGGCTGGCCTCTATGCCAAGGTGTAAAAAAAGAGAAAAAGTAGACTATGCTCTTCAGAATGACTGTCATCAAGACTTAATTCTCTAAATTAGGCTACAGATTTAATGACTTCTTTTAAAAGGATCTCAGACCCTCCCAGACAAAGCCAGCATTAGGAATTTACTAAGCAGCTGGGCAGTGGTGGCACAAGCCTTTGATCCCTGGGCCTGGGATGCAGAGGAAGGTGTTTGGTTAAAGGCATCACCTCAGCTCCCTAGCACCCCTTTATTCGAAGAGTCTGGATTGTTTAGTTTGGGGCCTTCACCCCTGCCCCCTGGCATCCATTTTTGGAATGTGGGGCATTTCAAAGCTCCCTCCCCTGGGAATTGCTTCAGTCCAAACTTCACCTCCAAGAAAGCCCACCAAATGGTGAACCCTCCTTAGGGAAGGTCAAGAAAGCCTGACAAATGGTGAGCCCTCCCCACGGAGGATCAAGACCATTCCCACAGGCTATTTAAACTGCCCTCCAGAGAATGAACACATGGTCTCCCGGTTTCCCACAGTCTTTTGGTTCTCTGTCCCTCTCTCCATGTTTTCTCCGGGGCGGGGGGCACTCGGGAGTGCTGGAAACCATTAAGCATGAGCATCTTTTAATCTGGTCTGATTGAGATTATTTGTGTCGGGGGAGAGGTTGGTCGTCTAAGGAAAAATACTTAACAGCAGGCAGATCTCTGAGTTAAAGACCAGCCTGATCTACAGAGTGAGTTTCAGGACAGCCAGGGCTACACAGAGAAACAGTAACCCCCTCCCAATAAAAGAAAAGAAAAAAAAAGGATTTTCCATTTTGATAACTAGCAAATTTGTATGGAAAAATTAAGCAAGGGTACCTGGGGCAAAAAGAGTCTAGTCCAGTGAGGTACTGGGCAGCAGATGTGAAAGGCAGTCCGGCAGGAAGCTGAGCTCTCAGAAAGGCCAACCTGTGACCTTGGAAGGAATAATGCATTCAACCTAAGATTTATATACGAAGTGGAGAAGATATAGATCATGCAACAAAAGGTCAATTGTTCAGCAATTAAACAAAACTGAAGAAAACAGCAACACCAATAAAATGTTAGATCTTTAACCTAAGGGTTAAAGAGAAAACTGTTTATGAATATAAGAAAGAAGAGCATTCTAATTAGGACACAAACCCAAAAAGTCACCAAAAAATGACTCGTAAACATTTTAAAGAATATTTTAATTAAAAAATAATATTTATTTGGAATAAAGATTTATAAATATGTTACAAGAAAAATACAAATTTCTACATGTAAAAAAATTCCAGGTCAATAACAAAAGATAAACTACAAAGAAAATATTATTTCCAGTATTTAAAAAAATATTTATTATTTTAAAAATTTTGTGTATGAATTTTTGCCTGCAGTTATGTCTGTGCACTACATGTGTGCCTGGTGCCCTTAAAGGCCCAGAAAAGGACACTGGCTTCCCTGAACTGGAGTTACAGACAGTTGTGAGCCACTATGTGGATGCCAATAATTGAATATGAATCCTTTGGTTGACAGCAAGTACTTTTAAGCACTGAGCCATCTCCCCAGCTCTTCTTTTCTCTTTTATTTTTCAAAAGGCTAATATCTAAAGCATCCATGTAATGGAAAAACAGGCTAGCAACCAATAAAGAAAATGGCCAATAACAGACATAGGGGAGGTCATTCTGATGCAAATTCTAATGGTTATTAGATCTATGAAAATATATCAATACTCACAATAAATAAAGATAAAATATTCGTTATCTATTGGGCTGAGATGTGCAGGCATGCATTTCCAGTGAGAACACCAACTACTAGAACTTCTTTAGAAACAACTTGGGAAAAATCTATGCAAATTTTATAGATGTTTGACTCAGTAATTTCACTTCTCAGCATCTATTTTAATTGGAAATAAAAAATAAGTAAGCCAGAACACAATACACAAGAAGAAACTGTATAGAGCATATTATCAATTGTCTATCCATCTGCATGTTACGTGTAAAGAATATGTTCATTTTCTTGGTGGCAAATGTATAGTTTGTCTACAAAAGGATACAAACAAGTTGGTTGTAGTTGCCTTCTAGAGGGAGTTCATGGGGAGACCTTTTGAAGCTTTATCTTTTGTGCATATTCTTTTTTAAACACAGAAATAAAATCAGCTATGTTCAGAGTCTGTGTCCCATTTAAAAGTTCTAACACACCAAATACATTGAAAGAGTTGCATCAAAAACAAGCAAGTCATGAAGCATCATGATGATTCATAAGTAATAACCAACAGTTGTTAAAATTCATATCCTATATTATCCACACAACAGGAATGCGTGCTCCTCTCCTTTAAATGCTTCTGCTGCTGGACTGTCATAGGCCTGCAACAGTAAGGTCTTAGTAGTAGCCAGTTCTGAAAATATGTAGTTCTGTAACCATTGGCACTTAAGATATACTACACATTTTAAAAGAAAGTAAAATTATCAATTACTAAGGCTCTTTCAGTTTAATACATTTGGGAAAGTTTTATTATAGCCTGCAGCTACTGGAGAAGAGTGGGCTGTGAGCCATTGGTGGATTGCATCTTCATACTTCCATGGTTCTTTCTGCCAATCCTGATGCCACCTAAGGTGTGCTATGACACTTGAGTAATTCTGTCCTGTGCTTTGTTTCCACATAATAAACTGCTCCTTATTGTACTGATGGACAGAAGCAGACACTTTAGGGTAGTTTATAATAGAACGAAGCTTCTGGTCCAAAGAATAAGTAATTTCTGAAAATTCTGTAGCAATATTTGTTAGCTCATCTGGATCTGAGGAAAGATCTGAAAGACAAGAAGTGAAAGTTATGTGCTGAATTTGTTTTGGAGACTATCACTGTGACAGATACTGCATTAGGATTCATCCATTTTCCATTCTTTGTGTAAGATGGGCAGTATGCATTCACAGGTCACATAGTGACCTTGCGATTAGCAGCACATCTCATACTCAACCACATTCTCCTAACATTACAATCCATAGTGACTCACAGTCATTCAAACCCATGACCATGAAGCAAGGAATGGCTACAGATAATACACTAACAGCAAAGCCCTTGTGTTAATGAGTGAACAAATATCTTCCTGTCACCATCCTACCATTCCATTTTTTTCTTATGTGTTCTTTGATGTCAGAAACAGCCAAATCCTCATAATTAGCAAGCTGGCTTAGAATGAACTTTTCCTTTCCTTGACTTGACACATAGGCTGCACACAAATGCCCACTTACAACCATCACACACTTCTCAGCCAGAACAATCCCTCATACAAATAAACCACATTCACTTCTCACTACATCCTTTTTTCTTTAAGCATCTTATTGCTAGGGTTTCTGAAAATTTCACTAACCAGTGCTGTTCAACTGAGCAAGCAGCCATGGAAATAAGCACTCTTCTCAATAAGGACCAGTGAGAAATAAAGACAAGGGCTTCAGACCCACACACATTCTTTTTACATGGGATGGGAAGACGGAGGATGTGACGACTCACAGTGCCAATTGTACTGGAAAACAAGCAAGGCAATGACTTATGGGCATGGACTTCAGAGAGTAAGGAAAACTGTGTGCAGGGAACGTTTCTGTGGGTCCGTTTGGGTACACCAGCCAGAAGATGTTGAAAGGCACAAATAAGTCTGCCAGCTGACTAAAGAGCCATCTCTTGAGGAAAGAACAGTCCATGAATAAATGCTAGAGAGTACTGTCATGGTCAATGGACCTATTAATCCTTTAGTCACATTCACCTTTTGCAGAATATGTTGAAAGCCAAAAATTTCAACAACCATAAAGATGCAAATGGATTTTCTTTAGTAATTCATTAAGTGGACTTATCCACTTAAATAGACAAAGTGCTCTGATGAGCTGAGGGGGGAGGAGGGAGAGGAGAGGAAGGAGGGCTTTGTGAGCTGAGAAAGGATGATGGAATCGGAAACCAGGAACAGACAGCAGATTGTCATCACCTTCCATCATGGTCACAGAGCGGTGTTGACTGATGTTTCTTTTTAGTCCCAAATAAACCCACAGCAGTCTACATTAATTATAAAATGATTGGTCTAATATCTCAGGCTTCTTATTAACTCTTATAACTTATATTAGCCTTGTCTCTGTTAGCCACGTGGCTTGGTACCTTTTTCGGTGAGGCAGTCACATCTTGCTTGCTCTGTGTCTGGGTCACGACTGCAGACCAAATCTTTCCTCTTCCCAGAATTCTCATTGCCCTGCCTCTACTTCCTACCTGGTTGTCCTGCCTCTACTTCCTGCCTGTCTACTGGCCAATCAGCATTTATTTAAAATACAACTGACGGGGTACAGACCATTGTCCCACAGCAGAGCAGGGGTGCTTCATCATAGGGAGCTGCTAAGACGTGCCCTTCTGATTAGCTGCTGTGAAAGACTGCTTGACTACATGGCACTGGGATCGAGGAACTCTGCTCTGTCTTGGTTAGGTTTGCTGGGCCTGATGTAGGAGCTCTGCAGATTTCATTTAACAATGTCTATGAAGGTGCCTGAGTTTCTCTGTTGGAAGCCACGAATACATGTTCATAAACTTAAGGAAGTTAGTCCTCTGGCCCCAAAAGAATTATTTCTGTCAATAATTCTAATATTTGTAATTAGGAGGGAAATTTAGGAAGTAGTAAGTATTAACAGTGGTCTTGATACCTATTCTACGTGCAACATGGGGATAAGAAAAACTCTAGCTGGGCGGTGGTGGCGCACGCCTTCAATCACAGCATCCGAGAGGCAGAGGCAGACGGATCTCTGAGTGCGTGGGCTGTTACAAGAAACCCTGTATCAAAAAAACCAAATAATAATGATAATAATAATAATAAATAAAGATAAAATAGAAGAAAAACTCTAAATCAAAAATTCAGTTTAAAAATAAGTTCACAGAAAATGATGCTACAAGGCATTTTCGCAGGTGGAAGGAGCTATGGGTTTGTGCTTAGACCCGTGCTGAACTTCTGGTTTTATAGCTTCCTAGATCTGAGGCCCTGCACAACTGTCAAACTTCCTGTGATCACCAGTTTCCTTCCCAGTAAGGCAAAGAGAACAATATGATCTCGCAGGACCATGATTGACATTAAATAAAGTATCGAGAATGTACAGACTCTCCAGGAGCTAGGCATTGATCTCCTAGAATTGATGAAACTTAGGTCTAATGAGAAAGTGTTGACCGGGGATGGAGAAACAGAGCAAACATTGCTTATCAAGAAACACATGGTTACATATACCAAGCTGTAGCATGCTGTCTCTAACTTCAGGTGCTGATGTGTGAAGCAGCAGCTCCTCTTCCATTAGTGAACACTGATAACTCAAATCACAAATGTTCTTTACCATCGGCAGTCATAGACTAGAGAGTACATACGGATTTTACAAACAGAGACTAGATCTAAACACTCACTCTAAACCATGAGACTGAGACGACCTATCCCAGTATGAGAAGCAATAGGTATTCATTTGTTTTAAAAACAATTATCGACTCCCTTGAGCATGTGATGTAGATCAGCTCATTATACTTAGACTGGATCAAGAAGCGTACCGAAGAGCTGCGGCTGCACGGAGGCACCGTCAGAGTAGGCTATATACTTCCACTGGCCGGTTCGCAGCATGTAGGTGGAGGCATTTGCGTTGCATCCATGGAATTCACTTAGAATCCAGGGCGGACGGTGGATTTTGAATGTCTGCTCATTTGCAGATGCCTCTGATGACAGTGTCAACAAAGAGTATCCACTGAGGGTCTGAGGCAGAGCAATCCCAGCAATATCTTCGGAACAAAAGTAAAATGCCTTTTTACTAATTCATTGGGATTATCTTGAAACATCATTTCTATTTTACCATCACTAAAGACTGCAGACCAGACAGCATATGTGGATTTTGTAACCTAACTGCCTAGACTGAAGAGCTCACGCGTAGACCATGTTACCTTGAGTGATTTAGTAAGTTCTCTGACTGTTCCTCATCTCTCTCTTTTAAAAATATTTTATTTATTTATTTATTTTTATGTGCATTGGTGTTTTCCCTGTACATTTTTCTTTGTGAGAATGTTGGATCCCTGGAACTGGAGTAATAGACAGTTGTGAGTGGTCATGTGGGTGTTGGGAATTGAACTTGGATCCTCTGGAAAAGCAGCCAGTGCTCTTAACTGCTGAGTCATCTCTCCAGCCCCATGTTTCCTCATTTCTAAGAGAGGTATAATAAGAGTACTTCTATCTCAAATGTTCATTTTTGGTGAAAACTAGCTAACTTACTTAAATTTGAGAACAGTGCCTGACACACAGGGGCCTCCATCAAATGCCTTGGCGTCCTCAGTCCTCCGTCCTGAGCAGGGGTCTCGCAAGGCTCAGCTCATGGGACAGTAATAAGGCTACGCAAAGAGGGGCTAGTAGTTAAAAACGATTACAGAGCTAAACAAAAGCAGGTAATGTATTGTAGATAAAAATTTATTGTTGCTGTGTCTTATGAACTCAAAAGTGGTACATGGTATGTCCTGTGCTCTGCAGTGACTTAAAGATTATTTTCACCTGTCAAATACTCAGAATAAGAGCACATGAAATAAGTCACTTACAAAAGGGATGCATGTCAAACACTGATCTTAAGGAGAGTGCTGGTAAAAACTGGATGGTATTGGCATAAAACAGAGGTATTCATCAGTGGAACTGAATTGAGGGCCCAGATATAAATCCACACACCTATGGACAATTGATTTCTGGTAAGGAAGCAGGAAATACACAATAGAAAAAAAAAAAAGAAAGCATCTTCAGCAAGTGGTAGCTGGTCATACTGGATGTTGGTATGTAGAAGACTGCAAATAGATCCATAGCTATCACCCTGCACAAAACTCAAGTCCAGGTGGATCAAAGACCTCAACATAAAACCAGATAAACTGAATCTGACAGAAGAAAAAGTTGGGACTAGCCTTGAATGCATTGGCATAGGAGACAACTTTCTGAATTCTAGTAGCACAGGCACTAAAATAGACAATTAACAAATGCGGCCTCCTGAAACTGAGAAGCTTCTGTAAGGCAAAGGACAGTGTAAATAAAACAAAACAGCACCCTACATAATGGGAAAAGATCTTCACCAACCCCACATTTGACAAACGACTGGTCTCCAAAATACATAATGAACTCAAGAAACTAGACATCAAAAAACCAGGTAATTCAATTAAAAATGGGGTGCAGATCTAAACAGAGAATTCTCAACAGAAGAATCCCAAATGGCCAAGAAATGTTATTAAAGAAACGTTCAACATCCTTACTCATCAGGAAAATACAAAACAAAATGACTCTGAGATTCCATCTTATACCCATGAGAATGGCTAAGGTCAAAAACAGAAGCAACAGCTCAATCTGGGGATGACGTGGAGCAAGGGAAACACTCAGCCGTTCCTGGTGGGACTGCAAACTTGTTCAGTCACTTTGGAAATCAATATGGCAGTTTCTCAGAAAATTAGGAATTGATCCCCTCGAGACCCAGCTATACCAGCCCTGGGCATATAAACAAAGGATTAGTCACCATACCACATGGATAGTTGCTCAATTATGTTCATAGCAACTTTATTCATAATAGCCAGAAACTGTAAACATCCAAGATGTCCCTTAACTGAAGAATAGTTAAAGAAAATGTGGTACAGTTACACAATGGAGTACTACTCAGCTTTTAAAAAACAATGACATCAAGAAATTTGCAGGCAAATGGATGGGACTATAAATAAATCACCCTGAGTGAGGTAACCCAGACCCAGGAAGACAAACAGGATATGTTCTCACTTCTAAGTGGATATTAGCTGTAAAGTACAGGACAACCATGCTACAATTCTCAGGCCCCTGGGAAGGGGAAAGAGAATAAATTTCTTAGGTGGACTGCGGGTGAGTATGAATGGGAACAAGAAGGATTAGAAGAGAAGGGCGGAGGCGGGGGAAGTACTGGGAGAGACAAGTGGAATTGGGGGGCATTTCTGCGGTGAAGTAGAAACCTAAAGCAATGAAAACTCCTAGGAATCCACGAGGGTGTGTAGTAGCATTTCACTTGTATTTTAATAAATAAAGCTTGCATGAAGATCAGAGAGTAAAACAGCCCCACTGGTCTTGTTAACACACACCTTTAATCCCAGTGGCCACGCTAGTCACCATAGAAACTGGTGGTGCATACCTTTAATCCCAGTGGCCACGCTAGTTGCCATAGAAACCGGGTGGTGCACACCTTTAATCCCAGTGGTGCACACCTTTAATTCCAGAACGAGAGAGGATTATAAAATGGGAGGAGACAGCTCACAGTCTCAGTCTCATTCTGAGACTCCTGGAGGCAGGATCGCCACTTCAGACTGAGGTAGAGGTAAGAGCCAGTAGCTGGCTGTTTTGCTTTTCTAACCTTCAGGTTGAACCCCAATAACTCTCTGAGTTTTTATGAATGATGCTTCAAGGGTGAGCCTGAGGAAGGCTCCTAGGAATGGGGTGGACTAGGAACTGAACATGAACTAGTTGTCTTATGTAACCAGACTGGCATTTAGCATAATTGTCTTCAGAGAGGATTCTTTCAGCAGCTGATGGGAGCAGATGCAGAGACCCACAGCAAACATTAGGCAGAGCTCTGGGAATCTTGCAGAAGAGGGCCAGAAAGGAGTGTACGATGCAGAGGGGTCAAGACACCATAAGAAAATGGTCCAAAGAATCAACTAACCAGGGTTCATAGGGGCTCACAAACACTGAACTTACAGTCAGGGAGCCTGTATGGGTCTGACCTAGGTCCTCTGTGTTTATGTTATGGTTGTGATGCTTGGGGTTCCTGTGGTAATACTAACAGTGGGAGTGGGAGCTTTCTCTGACCCTTTTGTCTACGTTTGGGACTCTTTTCTTCCTATGGGGTTCCCTCATCCAGCCTTAATATGAGGGGATAGGTCTAGTTTTGTGGTAACTTTATATGCCATCTTTGGATATCCCTGGGAGGCCTGTCCTTCTATGAAGAGAAAGGAGGAGGAGAGGATCTGGGGAGTGGAGATGGAGGGGGGCTGGGAGAAGAAGAGGGGGGAACTGTAGTTGGGACTAACATATGAGAGAAGGAGGCACAAAGAGGGAGCATTTCAAGCTGACCTGAAGGAGAGTGCTCTGGACTAAGCACTCTGACACCAATGCGCTGGCAGAAAGGAGGGGTCACGGGTGCCAGGACAGCTCCTGAAAGGCCTCAATCCCGTGTCCAACCTAGCTTGTATTCTCACTTTATACTACAAAACCACACGGTGGGGCAGATAAACAACTGAGATTTTACAGAAATGACCAACTGGCTGTTAACTGGTTAAGGGCAACACCCTATATAGTAGCTTTTTCTCCAGGTTGTTCTGTTCCTGGTAGTCAGTGGAGTCATGCTGAGCAAAGAGGCCGTACTAGCAAGTGCTTTAAGTGAACCACTAAAGAAACAATAAATCAGTATCTAATAACTACTCTTTTCTACCTTATTCTACTTTAAGACAAAAGAAAGGCACAAGGAAGGAGGCTGGGTGAGGGAGGCCCATGCTTGGCCATCATTAGTGAGCCCCAGGGGAGAATAGAACCCTGAAGATGAATGGGAAGCAGAAAGCAACTGGCATACACTCATCCAGTTTAGAAATATAATTCAGAATCTTCTTGTTTAATATCTCTACAAAGGTAGAGAAAACCAAGAAACTTTGCTTCTCTTCATGTTTTTGAGTGGCCAGCAGTGAGGTGAGGTGAGGTCCACACAAGTGCCCCTTGTTTACCCGCTCAGCCAGCCAGGCCCTGTTTGAACGGGGCACAGGAATGGCTTTTACTCCAGCACTCAGGGAGCAGAAGCAGGGGGACCTAAGAGATGAAAGCACAACAACAACCAGAATAAAACTGATCTCAATTACCTATACTACTCATTTTATTTCAGACAGGGTCTTTGTATCCTTGGCTGGCCTAGCACTTGTGCTTAGACCAGGCTGGTCACAAACTGGCAGAGATGCGCCTGCCTCCATAAGTGTTTTAAATGTTCCTTTTTTTTGGTCCCTCATAAAACTGCATTTTCTTTTCTTACCTATTTAACAATTATTTCCTTAAAAACCCTTGAGCTTAAATTGCTTTTCAAAAAGTACTTCAGTAAGCCAGTGAGATGGCCTAGTAAGTAAGGGAACAGGCCTTGCAGGCCTGGCAACCTGAGTCTGATGCGGAGAAACTCAACTCCTACAAGTTGTTCTCTGACCTCCACATGTGTGCCATCCAGTAAACTTCTTGCTTCCAGGTTCCTATCGTGAGTTCCTGCCCTGACTTCACTGGATGATGTACAAGCTGCAAGATGAAATAAACTTACTCTGCTAAATTAAAACACAATAGTTTTAGATAATTTTCCTTAGTCTATTATCACCTTCAATAGAAACAGCAGTCCAAATGTTACTACTCTGGACCTTTGGGTATCTCTGCAGATAAGACTGAGGATGTCTTTAGTCTATCATCTTCTATAGAAACAGCAGTCCAAATGTTACTACTCTGGACCTCTGGCTGTCCCTGCAGACATTAAGAAGCAGGACATAAGGTAAATAGTGTACAGCTAGGAAATGTGTTGTGGGAAATGCTCACACTATTAGACAGAGAATGAGAACGGCCTGCATGGGCTCATATGTTTGAATACATGGTGGAACCTCCTCAGTGGGTGGAACTGTTTGGGAAGGATTAGGAAGTGTGGCCTTGTTGGAGGAGGTATGTCTCTTGAGGCAGGCTTTGAGGTTTCACAAGACTCATGTGATTCCTGGTGTTCTTTCTCTGCCTCGGTATGGATCATGATGCAAGGTCTGAGCTGTCGCTGCCACCATACTATGCTTTTGTTCCACCATCATAGACTCTCAACCTCTCAAAACATAAGTCGATTAAATTCTTTCTTTTAATAGTAGCCTTGGCCATGGTGCTTTGTCTCAGCAATAGAAAAGTGACTAATGGGCCCTGTAAAAAGTGGAGAGAAGATTCAGTAGAGAAATACTTATATTTTAGGGAGGTGGTGGCAGAAAGTTGAATGTTGTATATAAGTAAATAAAATAAAGGTATGCATCCCAAAATCTGACATGTCTTATTTTATAGTCATATCCAGATTGTGAATCTTTTGAAGAGAAAATGACTAAGGAGAGTGAAAGCCATTAGAACTGAGGAACATTGTCCTTGTTTCTCAGAGTACGAATCTGACTCAGAATGAGAGTTGCTCAAGTTAGTGGGATTCCGAGTACTTCACCTGTTTTTCTCCAGCATTACAAACATTTCCATAAGCACAGTACTTACCAAGCATTGTAGGGTAAATATCCACAAGAGAAACCACATTTGGTACTTGTAGGTTGATCTTAATTCCTGGTCCCATGATCAGAAGTGGAACATGGGCACTAGCTTCATACATACTCATCTTATAGAACTGGCGGTGTTCCATGGCCATCTCGCCATGGTCTGAAGTGTATATAACAATGGTTTTCTGAAGAAGATCTAACTTGCGGAGAGCCAGAATAATTTCACCTACCATAGAAATCAAGAAAATTCTTTGGATTAGCTTTAGTTCGCGCTTTAGTTTGCCACACTAAGTTTAAACGCGCGCACTCAGAGCTTGATGCAATACTTCTTACCACCTAAGTAAAACCTCATGGCCTCACACGCTTTCTCCTCAGCTGACACTCAGTATCTGCCAGACCACCTCTTTAGCTTCTGTCAGAGAACACCGAGACCAGAGCGGCTTCTTCCTCTCAGTGCCCCAAATGGGGACAGACAGACAAGTCTGGATGTCACTCTGGACATGACTCAGATGTTGGGACTGCTACCACTACTGACTGAAGCTTTCTGCACAATAAGAGGGTAAGGAGCAATCCCAAGTTCCCAGCTATCCCTTCTCCTAGCCCCTTGTGCAACTGCCATGGTATGCTCTTAAAGCTGGCTTAGTTATGGATATCCCACCTTAAAGAAGGATGAGCCAGGGGCTGGAGAGATGGCTCAGTGGTTAAGAGCACTGCCTGCTCTTCCAGAGGTCCTGAGTTCAATTCCCAGCAACCACATGGTGGCTCACAGCCATCTATAATGAGATCTAGTGCCTTCTTGTGGCCTGCAGGCACACATGGAAGGAATGTTGTATACATAATAAATAAATAAATCTTAAAAAAATAGTTAAAAACAAAGAAGGATGAGCCATGACATAGCGGGACGTTCCGAGAGACCTTGCCTCTTTGACTTGAAAGTTGATCCTCATTGGAATTATGGGAATCACAATAAAGCATAGTGCAGAGAAAGGAGAAAATGTCTTTATTTTCCTAGATCTTGAATTTGGGGAGCGAAGGCCTATATTAAATACATGCATTTGAAGGTCCAGTCAGAGTACAGGAAAGGCACATGGACCTCTGTTTACCACGACTTGATGCTAAGAAGCAGAACATTTTTGAAACAATAGATTGACCCATGGGTCCTCTGAAAGAGCAGCAAGTACTCTTAAGCACTCTGGAAGACATTTTTATTTTATTCTTCTCTTGTATATTAGATCCTGGCCGCAGTTTCCCCCAGAGTACATGTAAAGATGTCTAAAATGATACTGTGAAGCAAACATGAATGCTATGTTGTTTTCACAACACCTTAACCTACCATCTGCCCCTCCCCGAAGACTGACATTCCCAGTATTCACAAGATTCATATTGGACTTTTCACATTTTAATTTATATATGAGTGATTGCACAGAAATAATTTCACCTACAATTTTTTATCAGAAAGTGACTTTTTCTATCTTTACATAAAAATGCTGCTTGATAACCAGTGATATGTCATGAGCACATGTGACAAATTAAATCTGTATGTCATGTATGTCATGAGCACATGTGACAAATTAAATCTTGATAACTAGTGATATCTCATGTATGTCATGAGCTCATGTGACAAATTAAATCTTGATAACTAGTGATATGTCATGTATGTCATGAGCACATGTGACAGATTAAATCTTGATAACTAGTGATATGTCATGTATGTCATGAGCACATGTGACAGATTAAATCTGTTGGAGAAAAGTTAAAGAGAGTTTCTACTCTTAATTCCTCTATGTCTCTGTCGATTTAACTCCCAATGGCCACTCTCCTGAGTGTCCAAAGGTGTCTGAAAAAACCAAATTGATTCTTCTACATCAGTGTTTGGAAAGTGGAACTTTTATCTCTTAGAGTTAAGCTGTCTTATAGTTACCTGCCTGCCACACGCCTGTCGTGTTCAGCCAAGGACAGACAAGACCAACTGTTTTGTTTCAAGCAGAAAACAGCTTTCTATGACTTTTTATGTATGAACAAATCTAAGAACTTATTAATAATTAAAATAGAAAGGGCCCTTTTCCTCTGTTGTTAATGTATTTTTATGAGTCAGTATCCCCAAGGTTCTACATCTGAGGGACTTAAGGAACTGCTATAAGAAATCTGCGCGATGCTCCTGCCAGCCCCAGCCGACAGTCACAATGTGTTGAGAAACATTACCCTTTTCTTCCTGCAGCTGCTTATTATGCTACCTACCTAGCATGGCATCTGTCTCAGCACACATAGCATAGTAAAACGCTCTAATGTTCTTAATTTCCTTTCTGGTAAACTTCCCCGTGCAGTTTTTTGTATAGGAAGAGTAATAGTCCACAGGGTGCATTTCTGACACAGCTGACCACTTTGGGATTTTGATGGCATCATAAGCTACCTGAAAAGGAGGAGGAAAATCTTTACAGCAGCACAGGTGTAACACCCTTTCTTCCCACAGGCATCTGTGGCCAGCTTCACAGTGTTCCACATGCAGAAGGATGGAGAAGAATAGCAAGGAGGTGCGCAATCCTCCAAGCAGGAATGACTGAGTAAAACTTATTTACATGATCAGGAGCAGGAGTGCTTCAGATTTGATAAGCTTTCTTTGAAAAGTCAAAGAGAAAATTTGTCTCCCAGTGATAAATCCATGAGACACTTCACAAAAGGGGAAATGAAAGGAAACTCAGGAAGATGAACAAAGCATGCCAGTGCTGAAGTGCATTCAAACCATACACATATGAGATAACAGAAGAAAAGGATGCTCTTGCAATGCTAATGTGCTGCCAGCTCAAAGAATTCAATTCACAGTCAGAGTCACATAGGGACTGGTCACCTATCACAATCAGGTTGACCAGTTTGAAGAAAAGGATTGAGATTTACATAGAGAAACTGGTAAAAATATTCACACTGAAGGAACTCTATTTTGGAAGCCAAAAAGTAAAAATGTAGGAAGTTGACCTAAATAGAGAAAGAAATATGACAATTTGCAAAGCCAAGGGAAAATGCTTGTTATAGATCAGCTGCACAGGGGAGGCAGTGGTTCACACTACAGGTCAGGAGCTGCACAGGGGAGGTGGTGGTTCACACTGCAGGTCAGGAGCTGCACAGGGGAGGCGGGCATGGATCACAGTGCAGGTCAGGAGCTGCACAGGGGAGGCGGGCATGGATCACACTGCAGGTCAGGAGCTGCACAGGGGAGGCGGGCATGGGTCACACTGCAGGTCAGGAGCTGCACAGGGGAGGCGGGCATGGATCACACTGCAGGTCAGGAGCTGCACAGGGGAGGCGGTGGCTCACAGTGCTGGTCAGGACTGCACAGTCGGGCATGGCTCTTTACAACATTGATACCAGACATCTCTGTGTTTTCAGCACAATGTACTAAATAATACATTTTCTCTCTCTATTGACAAATCAAGGCAAAATTTTAAATATTTTGACAGATGTTTTCAAAATTTTTAGAAAAAATGATAATCTCTTCCTTTGACAATTAAGATGTTTTTTCAGTTCCCTTCTGGGTGGTTATTTTTACCATTCTGAATCGGGATATGAGGCCTGCCCACACTGCAGAGATAATGTCTTCCAGTTCTTTCTTATAAACATACCATATGCAACTCTCTATACAGGTAACAAGCACTAATATTTTATTTTAAAAATACTATCCTTTTAAACTCATTATTGTTTCAGTTTAAAAGTATAAATTCCCACCGGGCAGTGGTGGCACAGGCCTTTAATCCCAGTACTCAGGAGGTAGGGGCAGGCAGGGGGATCTCTGCAAATTCAACGCTAGTCTTTTCTACAGAGCTAGTTCCGAGGCAGCTAGGGCTGTTACATAGCGAGACACTGTCTCAAAACAAACAAGCAAAAAACAAAACAAAGAAAAAGAAAAACTGTAAGTTTCCAATTTTTCCATAAAAATAATAAAAGTAAAACTGAGCTGGCACCAGGTGGCTCTGCATGTGACATGAATGTCTACCTTTGGGCACACACAGAATACTTACTTTTTCAAGCCAATACAGAGACGTGTGAAATGTAGAAGAGCCGAAGCCCTCTCCTGAAGAAGGTGAAGGGTAAGGGTGTGGCAGATTCAGTCCCAAGTAAAGCACAAATGGCTTTGTGGAGTTAATGGCTTCCCGCCTGAGCCAGTCGATGGCTTTGTCTGTATTCTGCCAGTCCCCTGCCATCACTCTCCTTCTGTTCTTGTCTGGGAGAAGATTAACCACAGGCCTGCCTTCTTGTCTGAGCAAGAATGCAACATCCCTTGTCCATGCTTCCACACGATTACTGAGGGCATAAGAACATAAGCAGTTCAGAAAACATTCACGCTGTCTTAGAAACGCTCAACAAATGCTGGAAAGAAACAGGGAAACAGTGTTAAGATTTAGATAACTGTATCATATCACATATAAGTTAAAAAGTTAAATATTACAGCTTTAAAAACTATGGAAAACAATTGAATATTCATTTGTGCTAAGGTTATGACAGATTGCATAGACTAGTAATTTTTCTTACAGGAAGATATTTAGTTGTGCTGGCTGGTCTTATGTCAATTTGACGTAAAGTAGCGTTATCTGAAAGGAGGGAACCTCAATTGAGAAACTGCTTCCATAAGATCCAGCTGTAAGGCATTTTTTAATTAGTAATTGATGGGCGGGGGCAAGCCCCTTGTGGGTGTGCCAGCCCTGGGCTAGTAGTCCTGAGTCTGTAAGAAAGGATGCTGAGCAAGCCATAGGGAGGCCTGTAAGCAGCATCCCTCCATGGCCTCTGTGTCAGCTCCTGCCTCCAGGTTCCTGCCCTGCTTGAGTTCCTGTCCTGACTTCCTCCAGTGATGGACTTGATGTGGAAGTGTAAGTCAAATAACCCTTTCCTCCCCAAGCTGCTTTGGTCATGGTGATTTAGCACAGCAATAGTAACCCTAAGTAAGACATTAGTTAAAGTATTTCATATTCCTAGTAATTTTCTTTTCCATTGAACTTTCTAGCACTTCATTATCTTTCTCTCAGAAAGTACTGTAACTTCTTTGCATCACTAAAACTTGTGTATTTTAAAAATTCTACCTCCCATTTGTACCTCTTGTGTTCCTAAATTCTGTGTTAATATGTTCCCTATTCTAGCTTTTCTCACTGAGAAACAGTTCAGCCATGGTCTGAACTGCCACTATAGTGATGCAACTTTCTTATTTGTTATACTCTAGGTCTGTCTGTGTCTTTGTTAGTTGACTGACATAAGAATGACTTAACTCAATTTTTGGAAGTCTTTAGTCTGTGTCACATGCTATTTGATGTTTTCAAATGTCTAGATACGGAGCTGCTGCTGCCGCTCAGGGAGCACTCAGCATTGCCTACAAACTTGACCCATAGTCTCTGTTGATGTAAGTACCTCTGACGCGCTCTATCAGACTAGAAAGGGTTTTTAAGAATCTAGATAACAACCCCAACAAAACCATATTTTATGTTAAAACATAATACTCAGAAGAAATTTCAGACCAGAAAATGGGTAATGAGGCACACATCTTTAATTCCAGCATTGGGAGGAGAGGCAGGTGGATCTCTTTAAGTCTGGGGACAGCCTGGTCTACAAAGTAAGTTCCAGGAGCAGTTACAAAGAGAAACTCTGTATCAAAAGAAAAAAAAAAGTCTTCTTTTCACTGAAGGCAGACAAAGAAATCAAAGCAGCTATAATAAAAATACCTTTTCATAGTACATAGTTAATATATCTTAATAAAAATATCAAACAGTAGAATTTTAACAGAATTACACGTACCAATTAATTCTAACAGACGGTAAAATCCAAAATAGGACTTTCTGGGTAAAATTCACCCTATAATAAGGCATGGGACATTAGTTTCTCAGTCTTTTGTTTGCAGCATTGCTAAGTGTGTCACTACATTGAAAGCAAGGTTTTAGGGTTCATAACACCCCTGGGAGTCAGAGCAGCACACTGCGACTCAAAAGAATGTGAGGCCCCAAAGCACCTCTTCGTTATTAGCAGTGCTCTATGGGACTATTACTGAGGAGTCACTAAGAGACAAACTTGCCCACAACGTAATGAGCTGCTCCTCTGTGGAGTGACTCAGGTGTAGACAAGTGTTCTGATCACTGGAGTCCCACTTAACCCTATGATTCAGTCAGGAGTGAATCCAGACCAAGGCAAGGGCGCTACCCTTTCTGTTGATGAACTTTATTAATACCAATCTTTTTCTTTGGTCAAATTATAAAAACTTAAACCCAGCCAGCTGTATCTTTTCTCACATAAGGAAAAAATGTGATTGTATTTAACCTTTCTGAATAACTTTTTTGTCCACTGCATGTTTTTGTTTTTTTATTTTTTGTGTTGCTGGGGATCTTTTAATATGTTAATGGTTTGAATTTGAAATGCCACCCCCGCTGAAGGTGGCCTGTGGCACCATTGGTGGTGGCGGACCCTTTCTGAAGCAGAGCCTAGAGAGAGAAAGTGAGGGGGTCACTGGGACATCTTCTCTCTTTCCTCCCTTTCTTTGTTCCTGGCCACCGTGTTGTGAACAGGCTTTCCCTCCTGCACACCTGCCATGGTGTCCCTGGTCACCATGGTGTGAACAGGCTTTCCCTCCTGCACACCTGCCATGGTGTCCCCGGTCACCATGGTGTGAACAGGCTTTCCCTCCTGAACACCTGCCATGGTGTCCCTGGTCACCATGGTGTGAACAGGCTTTCCCTCCTGCACACCTGCCATGGTGTCCCCGGTCACCATGGTGTGAACAGGCTTTCCCTCCTGCACACCTGCCATGGTGTTCCCAGTCACCATGGTGTGAACAGGCTTTCCCTCCTGCACACCTGCCATGGTGTCCCTGGTCACCATGGTGTGAACAGGCTTTCCCTCCTGCACACCTGCCATGGTGTCCCCGGTCACCATGGTGTGAACAGGCTTTCCCTCCTGCACACCTGCCATGGTGTCCCCGGTCACCATGGTGTGAACAGGCTTTCCCTCCTGCACACCTGCCATGGTGTCCCTGGTCACCATGGTGTGAACAGGCTTTCCCTCCTGAACACCTGCCATGGTGTCCCCGGCCACCATGGTGTGAACAGGCTTTCCCTCCTGCACACCTGCCATGGTGTTCTTCTGCTTCACTACAGATCCCAAACAACAAAGCCAAAGAACCATGGACTAAAGCTGTTGAAATTTCAAGTAAAAATTTCCACCTTAAAAGTTGGTCTATCTCAGGAACAGCAATAGAAATCTCATTAGCTCAGTCCTCTTATTGGAACAACAGTTCAATGTAAGTTAATTTGGCCAGCTTTATCATCATGGAAAGTTTTAAAACTTGGCTTTATTTTCACCCTTTGCTAAACCGTACTTTATTTCTTGATGATACACATGGGAAACAAAACTGCCTAACAACTGCCAACAAATCACTGCAGGAGTTTGTGTGGCAGTGCTGTGTGGGTTTTCTGTGGCAGTTTCCCTGTTATCACACTGGGTACAATTCACAGGCATCAAGGAGTAATTTATATAGTAACAAGTATATCTGAAGAAAAATTACACATGAAAATTGATTATGAAATGAATTTTCTTCCAATCTGAAGTAGCAGTGTAGGTAAAGCTGCACTTTCCAGACTCTCCACGAGGCTTGACTGCCACAGCCTTGACTGCCACAGGTCTGATGGTCTTCAGCCTTGACTGCCACAGCCTTGACTGCCACAGGTCTGATGGTCTTCCCTCCACAATGTTTTTGTTGGAACTGTACATGCAACAATTCTTCTGAATAGAAAAATGGTAGTTCTAAATTTTCCGTTGCAAATTTCTGAACCAATCCAATAAATTCTATATTAAAAAAAGGAATTCACCATTCCTTATGCTCTTTTCTCTCTTATGACTAAACTTCAAATTTGTTCTTACTTTCATATTTTCATATTGGAGACTAAATCTCTATGTTCTTAACCCAATCAGCAAATATGAGAATTCTGGCATGAAGTGTGAGTGGGACTTATGATCCTTTACAGAACTTTAATTGGGGAAAAAATAATGCAAGTATGTCCATAATGGAAGTGTGAGGTGGGGGACAAAGGAAATGGAGCCTGAATCAAGCAGGGCCGTGGCTGGAAGTGATGCAGTAAAACAAAAAACAAGGCCCAGAGTTGAACAGAAAATCAAGTCATGATTCAGGTTGTTGAAGATCAAAGTGCCATTAAAGCCTGCCACTGAGGCCATTGAATCTGTACTGGATTCAAAATTATTTCCTAATTCTATTACTTGAGAAGTGTGTGAAAGGCCTTGATCACAGACTGATATTTCAATCTTCATCAATGCAGGCAAGTCCTTACATTACAGTCATGGTATCCTGAACAACCCAATCTTGTGTAGGTGGGTTCAAAGGAATATTCTCCCAACGTCAAGAATTTAGTGAGTGCTTCACATAGCAAACACTGTGCTAGCTTGAGTCTCCCCAATATGCACCAGAACCAAACCAAAGAACTTAATGAAAAATAATCATCATATTCAGAGAATTATACTGAGTAAAAATCTCATTCAATTCTCAGAAAAACTTCTAAAAGGTACAAAATGTTGTGTCTGATATTGGAAAGTACTTAAGCTTTCTCCCCCAAGAGTGCCTGTGCTACTCCATTTGCTGGTAGGAATGCTGCTTTACCCCTGCACCTTCAACTATTTATTTCAACCTTACTAGGAAATTATAAAGCCTCTGAAAATTCTCATATTCTTTATATGCCTAATTTTTAATTTTAACCTTTTTAGCTTCCTATCAGAAAGAGGAGCTAAAAGAAAGGCAGTATTATTCATGGTAACTGCAGTGAGACAGAGCGGACAGATAGGTATACCTGGAAAGACGCAAAGAGTAAATCAGGGTGTCCTTAAGGTGGGGGCAAATTAGATCAACCAAGGCACAGTTTGGGGGAGGTAAGATGGCTCAGGAGATAAAAGCAGTCTCCACACAAACTTGAAGACCCAGGTTCATTCTCCAGAACCTACAAGACGAAGAAGAGAACGGATTCTGGAAAGTGGTCCTCCGCCCTCAACATGCGCCAGGGCATGTGAGCATGCGAGTGTCCCCTTTCTTCCTCCCCTGCCACACACAGAATTTTTAAAAGAAGAAATTAAATGGACTCTCAAAAAGTTCACCAGACTGCCAGGCACAGTGGTGCACGCCTTTAATCCCAGGACTTTGAAGGCAAGAGGTAGGTAGGTTTCTATGTTTGAGGCCAGCCTGTTCTACAGAGAGTTCCAGGACAGCCAGGGCTATACAGAGAAACCCTGTCTTGAAAAACAAACAAACAAAAAAAAACCCAAAAAACAATATAAAACCCTCTAATACAATCTAAAACATTCACCCACCAGAGAAAGTATAGAGAAAATGTGGTATATATACACTGGAAGAAAAATGACATTCTGTCATGTGTGCTAACACAGTTGGAACTGCGCACCGTGTCAAGTGAAATCAGCCAGGCACAGAAGACAAGTAAGACATGGTCTCACTTCTTGAAAAAGTAGATCTGGAAGTTTGGACTAGACTTGTGGCTCTCACAGGCTGAGGGGAGTGTGGCATGGCATAAGTGGAGAAACACACAGTGAGGGATGGGAAAACACTGATCAACATTGTAACAACGTCCTAAGAAGAAAGCCGACCTGCTTTCCTATCACGTGGTAGGGTAGGCAGATAGTTACCAAGCATTTCAGAATATTAAGGACTCTGAGAGTTTTTGCCCTGAGAAGGGATGTATGAGGATACAGAAATGGTCAGCTCTGACAGCCAAGTTGACAGGATCTAGAATCATCAAGGAGACTAACCTCAGGGTACCTCTGAGCGAAAACGTATAGATTAGGTTAACTGAGGTGTGAAGAATCACCTAAATGTGGGCAGTGAGAAGGCACCAGGCCAAGCTGTAAACAGCACCAAGCCTTGGAGAGGCAGGGTACCCTAGGTGAGTGTGGGTTTGGAGCGGGGGGGGGGGCCCAACTGCATGGCTGCTCCTACTTACCTTGACTGGCCTTGTCACAGCCAAGCCCTCCTTCCCCCAGCTCTGCACTCCCGGTTAAACACTTCTCCATTCCCTGGTGAGACTGGACTTCTGTCTCCATCCTGGCCAGCTCCTGAACCCTCCCACCTGCAAGGTCTGTGCAGGCTAGAGTCGGCCAATCAGAAAAGGGCAGATCCTGCAACTCCTCCCTCTCCAATACGCAACACCTTCCTTGGGCTGAGGTCTTGAGGTCTTGTAATGATACCTTATCAACACTTTGTGATAACTTCTGAATGTCAAATTCAATAGTATGAACCCTTTCAGGTAACTTCCTAGTACCCTTGGATATGGAGTCATTTTTGCCTATCATAGTATCCACTTGTTCAGATAACCTCTGATTTTCAATAATTTTAATCCTTTCAACTAGCCGTTCATTATTAGTCCGTAAAGATTGTATTGTTCTTAGGAGTGCCATATTCTTCTTTAATGATAGAATATGGAGAAGAAAACTGAAACCTAGTAACCAGTAAATTGAGGTATCCCTATAGTCACATAAACTTCACATGATATAATCCATTGTATTAGTAAAGAAAGCAGTAAAAGTTGCAATGGAAATGAAAACTGCCATATTACTATCATCCAGCAGGTGGCGCTGTTGCAGAGTTACAAAGAAACAATGCAAAGATGATAGAAACGGAGTCCCGTTTCAGTGTCTGCCTTAGTATTTGTTAAAAACTGGGAAATATAAGTTGCTCAACAAAGTAAATGTAATTAAATCAATTCATACACAGAACCAGAAACCCAGAATCCAGGGGTAGAGAACAGCAACCCGGAAGCCGTGTATGCCTCCATGTGACAAAGAGTTGCCCTGAGAGCTTGCAGCGTTTGGCAACCACTTGGGCTCTGACTTGCACTGCTTAAGCACTGTGCTGTAAGGGGGATTTAAAAACCGCTCAGAAAAGAGCAAACCAGGCAGGCAGAGACTGTCTGGGCCCGTGGAGCCCGGGAGACGTGGAGTTTAAATCCACGTGGGGAGGCAGCTGAGGGAGGCCTTGCGCCAGGTAGCCGAGCAGGGGGTGGGGTGGGGGGTGGGTTTAAAACCAAACGTTGGGCACCAGATGAAGGCGTAAGTCATAAAACAATCCCACACTAGTTTGGAACTGTGATTAATTAAATGGCTATTTATTTAAAGGGAAAAACTTACAGACCACCGTCCTAGAATGAAGTCTAACAGCCGGAAGCTGGAAGCAAGAGAGCAAGCACATGGCTACCGCTGCTTTTTAAAACTAAAGAGACCACGCCCCAGTGGGCTGGTATCTTAAAGGCTATTGGCTGAAGGAGCAGAAGTAGCTCCCGCAGCACTGGGCCTCCATGAGTCCACACTACTCTCTGTAACACTGTCTTCCAGGCTCCTACCAGGATGTCCCATTAATCCCCATTTATAGCATTCAATGGCTTTCCTAATCCAAAGCCCTCAGGTCTTCCACATTCCCTGCACAAGCAGCATGATCAGACCTGTCTCTGCAACAGTACACTCCCTGATTCCAGTTTCTGTCCTACTTACTTTTTGACTGCTGTGATAAGATTACGACCAAGGCAACTTACCAAAAAGCATTTATTTGGACTTACAGTTTTGGGGGTTATGACAACCATGGCAGGCAGCACTACAATAGCAGGTGTGGTGTTGGAGCAGTAGCCACGGGTGCTGTGTCCACCCACAAGCATGAGGCAGAGAGAACTAACTGGGAATTGTGTGAGCTGCTCAAAGCTCATCCCCCCACCCCCGTGTCACAACTCCTCTAATTAGGTCACACCTCCCACCCTTTCCTTGCTGCAGGAGCTCTTTCCGTTCCTTCAGCCAATAGCCTTTAAGATACCAGCCCACTGGGGCGTGGTCTTTTTCATTTTAAAAAGCGGCAGCAGCCCTCTGCTTGCTCTCTCTTGCTTCTGGCTCCCGTTCAGACTGCTAGACTCTCTGTTTCCTGTTTGCAATGAGAGGACTGTGGTTTGGGACATTGATCTGTAAGTTTTTTCCCCTCCAATAAATAACCCCTTTTAATAATAATTTCCAAACTGGTGTGGGATTGTTTTTGCGGCATTATTTCCTAGTAGTTCTACCAACTGGGGGTCAAGTATTTAAATATATGAGCCTATGTGGGCAGCTCTCACTCAAACCACCACAAGCACATTTTCTCTATAAAAATAAAGGGGAATATTTTCAGGAGAAATTTGTGCAATTCCATGAAGTAATGGGAAATGTAAATCACTTCAGAAAGGCAGGAGTTGTAAGGATGGTTGACTAGATCCACATCACTCCAATCTTTCCCACCGAACAGATGTTTATTCTGTACCAGGAACTGCCACAGACAATTTCATTTATTCCTGTTACAGTATCTTCAATGTTAACCCAGATAAGACTCAACTGTTCAATAAGTGAATAGATTCCAATTTACAAATAGGAGTCCCCAAACTTAAGGGAAATTAAGTAATTTGCCCAAGGTGAGAAGGATGGTAAGCAGGATAACATCACTCCCCACACTGCATGCTGTCTGCCCTCCTTTCTGCTAAATTCTTTTTTTTAAATTAATTTATTACATATACAGTATTAGGTTTGCATGTATGCCTGCAGGCCAGAAGAAGGCACCAGATTTCATTACAGATGGTTTTGAGCCACCATGTGGTTGCTGGGAATTGAACTCAGGACCTCTGAAAGAACAATCAGTGCTCTTAACCTCTGAGCCATCTCTCCAGCCCCCTCTGCTAAATTCTTAAGGCAAAGCAGAATACAGGGGAAATTTTACCCAGAAGGCCCACCTTGGACAACAGTCCCTGGGGAAAGCACATTAAGGACATGGCATGAATCCAGAATGTTAGCAGGTGTGGTCATATAAGCCATGCTGGAGATGTGGGATTCTACTGAAATCAAGGAAGAATAACTCATGGATTCAAAGCAGGTAAGTCATGTGATTGAGCAGGTGTATATTGATAAATCACTGTTGAGTCCGCCTGGAGGCCACTGATAGCTCAGAGAGGAATGGCAGGAGCCTGATGGGGCAGAAAGTGAGCAGCTGGGATGCTTTCCAGCAGAAGTGGCACCACAGTGAGGAAGAGAGAGGGAGGACGGAGGTTAGGATGACTTCTCAACTTGTCGTGTGGCTATATTTTAGAGTTTAAACAGAAAAGGAGAGAAATTTAATATTAGAACAGCAAAATAAGACTCAGATTATTCTAGCATTGGTTTAACCACAAACTCACTGCACTATCTCCTTCGGGCTTGCTTAGTAAGTTACCACAGAATGAATTACTTAAAGCAGAATGTGCGCTTCCCACCTCTAGAGACAGGAAGTCTGAAGTCAGCCTTCAGAGCCACACTCTTCCTGAAGGTTCTCTGTCAGACTGTGCTGTGTCTTCCTGGTTTATGGTGACTCCAGTGATTCTGTCACATCTGACTTGTTCCTATCACTTCAGTCTCTGCTTCTGCCCTTAATTGTCCTCTCTGGGAATCCATGCCTTTCCCTTATTCCTAAGTACAGAGTATGTCACCTTGAGACCTTTAACTAGTTATATCTGCAGTTAGGATCTATTTCCAGATAAGATAATATTCTAAAGTCCTAATGAAGTTTGGGTGGAACACTGTTCAATTCATCACCCTGAATCATGACCTTATGACATTTAGTTTTCAATTCTTTCACTTACCATCGCTCATCACTATTAATATTTTCACTCTCAATGATCACTTTCTAGGCACAAGGTGCTGCCTAGTCCCCAGTGTTAGAGAACTGAAGACTACACCCAGGTTTGTAGGAGGAACTTTAGGACTTGGGATATGTTTTTACATCAAAGTGCACAAAACAAACAGCACAAAGAGAAGCATGGGTGAAGAAGCATAGGCACAAGCTTCTGTGCAGAGAGCTCAGGGCACACCCGAATCTCCCAGTATGGAGCTGTGACAGTGGGGGGAGTGCTGCCTCTAGTCCATGCGTGTGCAGAATCCCCCTGGCGCAGACAGCTAGTCCTCCGGTTCTTACTGAAGGCTGATCATGTGGGCACCTGGGACCTACACCATACGAAAAACCTGTCTCTGAAGAAGGTTGATTGTTTAACATAAATCGCACCACACAAACACCGCAGCACATGCTTACAGTTACAGAAAGGTGGAAAACACCCTTGAAACCTGAGTTTCCAGACACCAGCCAGGGCCAACCATATGGGTGGGCAAATATTGTTAAGGTAAATTTCAGGCCTGCACGTTAGCACTTCCCTGCCCTTCTTGTCTAGTTTAGTCATCACATTAGCAGAATTCAGAGAGCATAGGTGTGTTCAAAATTAGTAGAATTCAAACTACAGTAGAGAAACTAGAATTCAAAACTAGGCCATTACTCTTTACCACAGTGCGCAGCTGCTTGTTTGTGTTTGTGGTGGTGTGGGCAGAGCCCAGGGCCCTGTGCATGCTGAGCACTCTCTACCCTGGAGCCAAAGCCCTAGCTAAGCTAGCTGCCTGCCATTGAAGGCTTACTAAAATGAGAGGAAAGTTACAATAGTTTCAAGTTCTAGAGAACTCTCAAAGGTAAATAGGCTACTGTTACAAAGACTGTAAAATGAAAAAGATATTATATAACAGAAACTCACAAAATAAATCAGAGGCTAAGCAATTTCACAAATATTTAAATCCACCAACCAAAGATATTAATGTTTTAGACAAAAACCCATCAGAATATGAACAGTTTACTATTTTAAGAAGATTAAATAAAGTTAAACTTTAGCCAAATTGGCACACTTGAGGGAGTAAAGGGATTAATTACTCTCAGCCTTGTGGTAAAGTAAGTACAGAGTATATGAATGTGCAGCAGAGGGCAGCGTTTGCTTTGATTTTACCTAATGGAATGATGTCCCGAAGTATAGTCTAGTTTTCCAAATTTTTGAGTCTGATAGCCATGCTTCTCCATGACATCCATCCATGTTGTATAATTTGGATCAAGACCCTTAAAATTATTCCAAGATTCTGTTAAGTGAGTGAAGAGGCCACTCCACATCGCTGAGGGGAAAAGAGAAATGAAAGGAAGTGATGAAGGGAAAGAGTAACAATGTAACTACAAATGTCCATCGCTGCCTGCTTTCCAGTCCGCGATTTGGGGTAAGAAGCCGTCAGCTTCAGCAGGTCCCGGGCATTTCTCAGGTGCCCATTTTATCAGAGGGCAAGCCCTACAAGGATATCTATTCACCAAGGCCTGGAAATTAAGTTGATTAAGGTATTTGTTGTATTTATGGCTGGAATTAAATATAAGGCTTGCACATCATTAGTGTTTTTCAGTCAGAAAAACTTTCTGTAAGTATTTTTCTATTTTTTTAAACCATAAGCTAGTGTACTGACAATTACAGACATCGTTTCCCTTATGTTTCAAGGACTTTCCTATTCATTATCTTTTCATTAGGTTTTTCTAAGAAAAAGAAAGAAAAAGAGATGCTATGTGTCCTCATTTTTCTCAAACTTTAGTGAACACCTCCTTTTCTTTTCTCATTTCTGGGTGCACACACAGTAGGTTTCCTGTTCTCATTTCTGGGTGCACACACAGTAGGTTGGAGGTGCTTTCTTTCCTCTGCGTGTGCATGTCAAGGGCATCTCCCTAAGCAGTTTTTGGGGTAGGGTTGCTCTCACTGAATCGGGAGCTTGCCGTCTGGCTTGCTTTAGTCAGCAAGCTTCAGGGATCTCTATGTCTCTATCTTCCCAGTGCTAGCACTACAGGCATGCACTGCCACACCCAGTTTAATATTATTTTTTAGATACACAGGTGTTGGGTATTCAAACTCAGGTCTCTCGCCTGTGGGTAAGCACTTTATCAAGTGAGCCATCTTCCAAGGCCCTCCTTTCTTTTCTGATATAACAAAACACTTACTGAGAGGTGGGGCTTGAGTCACGATAACCATAGTCTGGTATATACTCTCAAGTTATTAGACCTCTTTGTTTTAGTTTTCTTCTGCAAATTGGGCTAATGACAGTAACCATGCTCATGGAAGTATGAGGATTATATACAATGTATTAGACGATATTTAGAATATCACCAAATATAGCAAGAATACACTAATCACTTTTATCACTATCATCCCTTGTCAAAATATGCTTCTTTTCAGAAAGACCCCTTTGTGAGACTTTCAGAGTTTACTAGCCCCTTTCTCATTTACTGTTTTAGTTGACAACCACATTTGCATTGTGTGGATGAGGAACCTGGGCTATTTCCTTCACAGGGTCTAAGAGGTTTAGAATCAGCTTACCCATCTTGGGCTCCTTCTAGTCAACACAGGATAGAAGTTAGCAAACATGTTTTTACATATGATGTATCTTATCTTTCATCATTGCAATATCAATTAGGATAATATAGGTTTCCTTTAACTGTTGGTGACCATACAGTTGTTAACAGTGCTAGAAATAAAGTGACCAATGGTGACAACTGAAATCACAGAGACTATCATCTCAGAGGCTCCTAGAGAAACCAAACTGTTCATGTTATTAACAGGTTGTATGGCAGATGACCACAGACCGCATGGACAGAGGCAAAGGAGAGCAACGTTCAGACAAAGGAGAGCAACGTTCAGACATGAGTCTTAAGAAAAAATTTTCACTTTCTAAACTTATGGCTTATGGTCACCTGCTTACCATCCAAACCATGGCTGTCTGCTAAATCATTATAGTCAGGTGAGCACTTAGACTCGTGAAGGATGTGAATGGTGATAGCAGAGAAAGCAATGAAGTATAAAGTCTGCACTCACTGGGAAACTTAAGATACACATGAACATGAGTTCTGCCTGGGAAGAGTCTCCAGAGAGCTGCTGACTCTTCCCAAAGCCTCGTGGAAAGACATCCTAGACACAGAACTCTCTGAGGCACGAGTACCTGCTCATCTGCTTGACAGCCAAATGAAGAAATGAACAGCAACACAGGAACTAGATAGCATCCCCCGCAAGAAAAAGTTTTTCTTCCAAGAAACAAGAAATTCAAATTCAATTCTAAAACAAAGAAATTCTTCAGAAAAATTAGAAATCCAAATGACCCCAACATTCACACCATAGAACACACAGCAGTAACCCTGAGGTATTTTTTATTAGATACCAGATGTGACTTTACAATAGGTTTTTGTGTATGATATTTCAAATCTAGATGTCGTTTTAGGGCTCAGCCCTTTCTGTCAGCATGGCCATACCTGCACGAGATGGACAGCAGATGGGAGAATTGGTGTAGGCATTCAGGAAGGTGGTGCCATGCGCTTTCATCAAGTCGATAGAGGGAAGTTTTACTACCCGACTTCCAGGTTGAAATGTTAGTCTTCCATCCTGAAATAATGAAATCCAACCACTGCTGGTCATCATGTACAAAGGGAAGGCAGAGGACAATTTTAAATGTTCATTCTCACCCTTTCACTTTAACTTTTACTATGCAGACAGCAAACTCAGACCATCAGTATAGTGTAGCGCTCCATTTTGCCCTCTGAGCCACCCCATTCCCAACCTAGTCTCTCATCTTCCTACAGTCTCTCTCCTTGAACAGGAGAGGTGGTGGTAGCAATGTTCTTTTCATTTCTATCTGTGCTTGCACACAAAAGTGTGCTACTTTATGATGCTGCTTCATTGAGCTGTTACTCATATTTAAACCAATATTGGGATTCAAACACCAAAGACAGGAAGATAGAAAATTCAGGTTGTTAAATTAAGAAGAGACCATGAAATGCTAAAATCTAAGGATGTACAAGAAGGATGAGGAGAAGGAGGAAGAGAAGAGCAGAAGGAGGAGAAGAGGATAAGGAGGAGAAGAGGAGAAGGAGGAGAAGAGGAGAAGGAGGAGAAGAACAGAAGGAGGAGGAGAGCAGAAGGAGGAGGAGAAGAGGAGGAGGAGGAGAAGAGGAGAAGGAGGAGGAGAGCAGAAGGAGGAGAAGAGGAGAAGGAGGAGAAGAGGAGAAGGAGGAGAAGAGAAGGAGGAGGAGAGCAGAAGGAGGAGGAGAAGAGGAGAAGGAGGAGGAGAAGAAATCCAACTCATTGGATAAAAACTATTACTTCTTACCATGCCTCAGATAAGAATAAATTTGTTTGGGGGCTGGAGAGGCGGCTTAGCCAGTGTGAGTACTGCCTGTTCTTCTAGAGGACCTGGGCTCTGTTCCCAGTGACCTCATAGTGATGCGCACCTATCTAAACTGTCTAAACTCCAGCCCATGACACCCTTGGTTATGTTACCAAAAACAATTTTCCTTTAATTTTCAACTCAAAATTTACAACCCCAAAGACTTCAATATGTTTGCATGAAATCTCAAGAAGAATAAAAAGCAAGCACTGAGCTATGTTATAAGAATCTAGTACCTAAATAAGATTGGAGAGAGTTTTATGCTCAAATTCATTTGCATATATTAAGTTAAAGTGCTTCTTGGAAAGTTCTTTTGGAGAATGAAAAAGTAATTTAAAAATTATTTTAATAAACTTACAATACCTGTGTGTTTATGTGTCAGGCACATTGTAACATCTGAGGATACAATGGGAGACAAAATAGAGGCCCATTCCCAGGAAACTCACAGCCCACTGGGAGAGGTAAATAGAACACTAGTAAATTAACTTGGATGATGCCCAGTCTCTGCCTTCTGGGTGTTAGGGTCAGAGGCAGACATTACCATGCCCTCCTTTTGCAGTGCTGCTGGTTGATCTCATGCTAAATAAGGACTGTACCAAATACGCTACATCGCAACTGTGGCTCTGGTTCTAACACTTTCCAGTTGCTGCTTCTGAACCATGCATCCTTCCGGACCAAGGAGAACCAAAGGAGAAGTTTATGTCACGCATTGTTCCAGTTTATCCTATTGCTGGGACAGACACACCTGACTCAAGGCTTCTAGCATAATATTGCTATGAATAGTCATGTACAAGTTTTTGTGTGAACTATGTTTTCATTTCTCTTGGACACATACTCATAGGAATAGAATATGCTGGATTGCATAGTAACTCTAATTTCTGGAAAAACTGTCAAATGCTTTTTCCAAGGTGGCTTTACCACTTTACAAAGCATTCTCCACAGCAGTGTACGAGGTTTCCAATCCCTCCATAGGCTCAAATATCGTGTGTGTGTGTGTGTGTGTGTGTGTGTGTGTGTGTGTGCGGGTGTAATTAGGATACGGAAGAACTTCTTCTATGTTAACTGTACAAAATAATGCAACGGTTTCACACTTTGATCACATTTACCTCCTCTCCCTCCTGGGACTCCCTGTATCTTCTCAATAATCCCCTCATACTTTCATGCCTTTTTGATTCTGGCTAACCTTATGGGAAAGAAATGGTTTGCTCTACATAGAGTCTCACTATGGTTTGACCTACAATTCACTAATGATTATCAATGCTAATAAATGTCTTATGTGCTTATTGGCCACCTCTGTATATCTTATGGGGAAATAATTTTTCAAATCTTTGGCTCCTTTTAAGTTGCCTAATAGAACATTATGAAAATTTATACTTCCATTTTCATGACGAAGTCTTTAACTCATAAACTCATTTTCAGTTAATTTTTACACATGGTATAAGACAGGGCTCAATTTTGTTCTTTTAATTTAATTTGAAATTAAATATTCAAATATTTAAATATTCAAACATTACTTGTTTATCAGAATTTATTTCTAAACTCTTAAATCTATTCTATTGCTTTGAATATTTATTTCTGCCTGTAACATATTGTTATTTGTCATAGCTTTGAAATTGAAAAGAATTATGTTTTACCAGTCTTCTTTTCCAATAAAGTACTTATTTATTTATTTATTTGTCTTTTTGAGACAACAGTCCTGGCTGTCCTGAAACTCACTCTGTAGACCAGGCTCGCCTTGAACTACAGAGATCCTCCTGCCTCTGCCTCTCAAGTACTGGGATTAAAGGTGTGCAGCTCCACTTTCCGGCAAAAGTAAACTAAATTATAACAACTAACATTTAAATCACTGGTAACACAATTATTAAATGTCAAGATCAGTGGTTCTCAATCTTCCTAATGCTGAAACTCTTTAATACAGTTCCTCATGTTGTGGTGACACCAAAGCATAAGATTGTTTTGTTGCTACTTCATAACCGTAATTTTGAAACTGTTATGAAACACAACCTAATCTGATATTTCCGATGGTCTTAGGCAACCTCTGTGAAAAAGTGGTTCGACCCCAGAAGATTACGAACTGCTGGTCTAGAAAATTAAATTTCCTTCATTTCATTACCCTGTTGGACCCTAGAGTCCAATCACCGAGAAGGAGTCGCCCCCAGAGACCATTTCTCACACCACAGCTGATGTAAAAAGCATGAAGATTTTATTAATTCTGTCATGACAGGGTCTTCCAGCATTCGGGAGGCTAGGAAAGACCCCGAATTAGTTGGTAAGGCTACTTTTAAAGCAAAAAGCCACAAAAGGAAGGGGGGTGTCTGGGAGTTGTTCTTTTATTATGATAATTCAAAAGGGCTTATTCAAAAGGGCTATTACCAATAATTGGCTGGAGAGTGGTTGCCATCCCAGTACGTGCATGTATAGCTGTTATATCCTTGGTTCCCAGGGGAGGAGGGGAAGTACTGAGAGGGTTCAGAATTGTCTTAAAGTTTTACAGCCCAAACATTAATTTTTGCAAGTGTAGGTGACTAATACGTCAGTTTGGAAAACAAATAAGCTTTTATGGAAGTGCACAATGCACTTCCCTTCATAACTGACTTAAACCAGGATACAGGCTAAACATTAATCAATAATGGCAAAAATGCTTTGGTGGACCTAGTCTGGTATTAAAAAGTGAAAATCTCCGCCCGTGGGGCGGGGATGTAGTCTCTCTAGAAAGGTTGAAGCAGAAGGATCGCCAGAGCCTTTTTACTATTACTTTGCAGGTGTGCACATGCACACCTCTCAACCCCTGTGTCTGCTCTCCCTGACGGCTCTCCGCAGGCTGTGGGCGGCGTCCTCCCTCTACTTACGAAGGAGTCGCTGGCGACGAGCACCACGTTGGGCCCCTGGGCCACTTGCAGCTTCTGCTCTTGGGTTCCGGGGGCGGGCGCCGCGAGCGCAGAGGCCGCGACCACCCACACCCACAGCGGCAGCATCGCCAGCAGGGATGTGCAGGCGCGGCCACTGAGTCGGTCTCCTCTGGACTGCTGTCCAGCGACGAGCAGGGATAGGACCCTGAACTAGAAGTTTGGATTCCGTACACTGAAATAACGTAGATGGCACTGCGAAACTACAACTCCCATCAGGCTCAGAGTTTGCGCATGCGCAAGGATGGAGTCCCGCTCTCTTAACACATGTAAAGACCATTTTAATCAAATCTCGAGCTAGTGATCGCTCAGCTACTTCTCCTCATGAAAGCGATGCCTGGGGGAAATGCGCATGCGCTTATGCTTTGCGGCAGTCCAGCATGTGCCAGGTGGGTTCTGGTTGCTTTCGCTTTGAACAGAAGTTACAATTTAAAGGCAGTTGAAATGGCATTGTGGGACAAGGGATTGTGCCTGGAGGTGCTGCCAGGGGTCGTCCTCCTTTGCACGGGACAGAATGTTAGCTGACATAGTGAACTTGGCGCTGATGAGGTGGCAGTGCTTCTGTCACTTAAGTTGGATGGGGCTGTGCCCCTGTGGCCGGGCCGCCTCAGCTGTGGGCCGGGTAGTGGTTTGGTTCTCCTGCGACTCCAGAACCCTGGTCACGCAGCTTGCCTTGTCGGATTGCCTCTTTTGGCCGGGGCACTAAGGATTGTGCTGGTGGTGTGCGGTGAGGAGCCGGGCATTGTTAAGTTTCAGTTTCCAGATACGGAAAAGCTTGGCTGCTCTTTGCCGAGTCGCAAGAGGGCGCGGGGGAGTGAGAAAGGAAGGAACAGGTTCGAAAAGAAAATGTGGGCTGTGTGATGTGTGCTGCTAATTGACGTAGGCTCAGAGTACAATGGGTGTAGGATAATGCTATTTCTCTTTTGTTTGTTAGATTCCTTTGGAGAATTCCGGAAGAAGCAAGTTTCTATCTCAGACTCACATTCTTTACTTATTATAGCTCCAGGTACATTGATTTGTACATTAAACTAATTGTTTTGATCTTTTGGCAAGAAGGAGGAGTTGTTCTATTTATTTAAAACTTAACTATAATATTTGGCAGCGTTTTGTACAGAATAATTGTAATGAGGAAATAACATATCTAATGCATAGTGGCATGTACTGAGTGGTCTTAAGCCTTACTACGTATTTACTGTGTAACTTATTTCTTAGTGGAATCTGTTTTGTAGCCTTCACTCTGAATACTTTGTAGAGGGTCAGACTGGGAGGTTAAATGACTTGTCCAGGGTTCGTGCAAGGAAACTGTTTGAAGAGGAAATTGATTAGTCAGTGCCCTAACTCGGAGATACTTTGTCTCCAGTTGCAAATTTTTACTGAATTTCATCTTTATTAGTGAAGCAGAATTGTGAGTATAGTGTCACCCTACAGATGTGTGTGGGTGTGCAAAAACACACTCTGTCTCTGAGGAGTTTACACTCTTGGGAAGAAAAACCTAAGAAACAGAAAGTAATAGTACAGTAAGAACACTTGTCCAGGTAGATTTCCTCCTAAACAGTAATAATAGTGCAGTCAGAACACTTGTCCAGGGAGATTGTCTCCTAAACAGTAATAATAGTGCAGTCAGAACACTTGTCCAGGGAGATTGCCTCCTAAACAGGGCACACTCCCCAACATTATGTTGAGTTAATTTGGAATGTAGAACATATTTTACAGAATCAATATCAAATGGCATTTAGATTTAGAAAAATTATATTTAGCTTTATTTTTGGCACAGTAATGGTTCTTTGAATACTGACATTTCTTGAGGGCTTTGTTTCTTCCGGCCCCTTCTCTTGATGTCAGGAGCACACCTTTTTCTCATGTTTCTCCCTTGGTGTGTGCATGAGAGCGGGTGCTGCAGTGGTTGGTGCAGCAAAGATATTTTAGGGACCCAGAGACAAAGTGTTGCTAGAATATAAGTGGTCCTACTTTCCATCTGACATTCAGTTGGCCTTAAATGTCCCTGCCTGATGGATTGATTGTCCAGCCTTTAGTTTCATCTTTCCTGACGGTAAACATTTCTTTGAGCACCTCGTCCCACATTTGTGTAGGCTTAAGTATTACAAGTTCTGATTTTGAGCGGGTCAGCTGCATTTTACCACTTGTTTATTACTCTTTGATTTTACATGGCCAAAAGCCTGTGTTCCCACTTCCTCTCTATTAGTTACCTTTTCAGACTTTCCCCAGTTCTTCAGCTGGTTATCATTTTACTTCAGATTTCTTCATTGTTTAATGACTGTCTTCTGAACATAGAATGTTCAACAAAAGTTATCACTGAGTTACTCTGTGAGCAAAGGAACTTTTATGTGTGCATGGGTTAATGTAGCTAGATAGCATTCAGGATTGGAGCTCCGGTTTATGACTGATATAACAAAATACCAAAACAGAAATTTATTTTCTCAGCATTCTGGAGTTTAGAAGTCCAACATCAAAGAGTTGTCAAGTTTGATTTCTTTTAAGGACATTATTATTGTCTTGTCACCTCAGTGTGTCTCTACCTGATCTGTCTTCTATGCATGTACATCCTGGTATGTCTAAATTTCTTTTGAGAGTGACAGCTTGGATCAGGGTCTTCCTACATAACCTCATTTAGCTTTCATTACCTTTGTACTTTGCAAATACTGTTGTATTCTGAAATGCAGGAACTGGTACTTTGATGTGTGAATTTTGGGCTTGTTGTATGTCTTCCTGTGAAAACACGAAGAAACATCTATTCACTCCAGGTAGGACATCAGCAATAGATCAAAATAACTCTACCATTGTTCATTGTTCAGTTTGCTGAACTAATGAATTTTTGGGCTTACTTACAAGCATGGATGAGGACTTACTTAGAGGAAAATGGATGAGTCAAAGGTTGCTGCATCACTGAAAAGCCCATTCCAACATGGGTGATAATTCCAGAAGGCTGTGTTCTTGAAGCTCCCTGTACAACCTGTTAATGGCTCAGCTACTTGGAGAGTATCCTGCCCCATGTTTGTTACTGCTTATTTTACCTTGTGGGAAGAGCCTTGTTAATCATGTATGTTTTGGGTGATTTCTGAGACTTGTGAATTTTTTATTTCTTGAGCGTCATAAGCTTCATTTACTTTCTGAATCTTAGTTCCAGGATGGAATGTTTTAATTTGGGAAAAGTTACTATATAACACAGGGGGATACAATTATCCGCACAACAGGCTCAGATTTGTATTGTCTATGATCATTAGCTAATGATATTTGTGTTAGGTTCAGGTTGCTTTAGCAAAAATACTCTTTAAATGTTAGGTCTTCAGTTGAACAGTCTGGGTCTAGCTTGTGGTCCTCTGCAGGTCTTTTAATATCCAAAGTAACAACAGAATTTCCTAAAGAACTTCCAATCAGTTTTGGAAAACATATAGATATATATCCTTGTAAGTCTAATAAGACTAGAAAGGTATTAAAAAGTATGCGTAATGGCTGAATTAAAAAAAAAACAAACAGAAAAGCAGTAATCCCAAGCTATGTTCTGGAGCAATGCTAGTGTTTTTAAAATGTCAGCTGGTTGCTGCAGTCAGCTTGTTGGGGCGTTAGGGTTTCCCAGAGGCTTTAAGGTGGCAGTATACATTGAGACTGAAGAGTGAGCTCTTTGTGGTAGACACAAATTTCCTGCACCATGGAGTAATACCTCCAAGCATGTTCTTTGAAATACACTTTTGGAAATGCTGGCATAGGTCATAAATGTTACAGGATCAGACTAGTGTCAGTTTGGTATGGGTCAGGTTTTGTGCTTGACACTTCACCTTGGCCTTTAATTTTGAGTAACATGAGAACAGGCAGAAGTAGGATAAGTAGAATGAACGGTTGGGAGAAGCACTGGTGCACAGAAGACTGGAGGACTGTCCAAGGGTGATGTGTGAGGACTGAGACATTCCTTTGGCTGATCTAGATTTTGTTGCTAGATCCTGGTATGTCTTATATGTACTGCTCAACAAGACTGTGTCCTAGTTAGAGTTACTACTGTTACGGTGAAACACCATGACCAAAGCAACTTGGAGAGGAAACTCAGGACAGAACTCCAACAGGGCAGGCAGGAGCTGATGCAGAGTTTATGAAAGAGTGCGGCGTACTGGCTTGCTCCCCGTGGCTTGCTCAGCCTGCTTTTTTATAGAAACCAGAACCACCAGCTGAGGTGTGGTCCCACCCACTATAGATTGGGCCCACCCCCAGCAGCCACTGAGAGAAAACGCTCTCCCCCAGTCTGATGGAGGCATCTGAGGTTCTCACCTCCAATGACGTTAACTTGTGTCAAACTGACATAAAACTAGCCAGCACAGATTGATTATTTAAGGGGCTCCAAACAATATGAACCTTGCTTTTGGACACTTACTGAATTGGAAAAGAACACACATCTCAGTGGAACAGTTAAAAAGTTTACTGTGTTCCATTGAGATCAGGACAGCTCAGGCTTTTTTACTAGCACTTATGTCCTGGCTCACTTGAAGAGGACACACTCAATGTTTGTTGGCAGTTAAACAGGCAAGAAACTTACCTCTTCAGAGAGCAAGGGATGAAGTTGCATATGGGCTGATTAATTTTTTTAAACTTAAAAAAAATGTATGTGTACTGTATTTACATCATTTCAGCACTCCCTGCCTTCTGTGTCTTCCAGTGAGCACCTCCTGTATTCGGAGGCCGCTCATTCGTTTCCTGCTGCTCAGACCCAAATAATCACACAGAAACTATGTTAATTACAACACTGCTCGGCCAATAGCCTATGCATATTCTTAGCTAACTCATATCTTAAATTAACCCATTTCTATTAATCTGTGAATCACCACGAGGTTGTGGCCTACCAGTAAGGTTCTGGCTGGCGGCTTTCTGTTTTGGCAACTACATGGCATCTCCTCAACTCCACCTATTCTCTTTCTACATCTCTGTTTGGATTTTTCTGCCTGGCTTTACTCTATTAAGCCATTGGCTGAAGACAGTTTCTTTATTAACCAATGGCAATAAAACATATTCACAGCATACAGAGAAAAATCCCACATCAACCCCCTCTCAAATTCATAACCTCTTTTTCTTTAATTATTATTGTTATACACATATGTAGAAATGAGTATATACATGCAACCTGCTGACTCAATTTATTGTTGGTCATATGTATATGTTGTTAGGGTGGACCACTTGGTATCGGATAACCAATTAGTGTTTCATTCCTCTCCCAGCAGTCATTAATTGCCTATTTCATCTATAGGCAGAGATCTTTGAGATTTCGACTATCCATGTTGGCATGTCAGCTAGTGTTGTCATTACCCAGGTCTTGTTTAGGTAACTATGTTGTTTTGAGTTCATGGGGACACCTTCCCTGCCGTGTTTGCAGCAGATGTCCTGGTACTCTAACGCCTTGGGTGCAGGGTTGTGCTGTAGATGAATGCATTGGGGTTGAGCAGCTGCAGTCAGTTGTTCGCTGTTATAGCTTTCTGTAATGGTTCCCAACTCCTGTAGGAAGAGATTCTCGGATGAAGGTGAGAGCTCCCTGTCTGTGGGTGTAGGGTTAGTTAGTATTAGGAGTGCAGCCTAGAAATTACACAGGTAGGGAACTGGTACTGGCAGCTTTCTCGCTAGGCTCCATGGCCTCACAGGCATGGGGAGTTGCTGGGTTTATAGTCAGAAGGAACTCCTTCCTATTGGGTGGACCTTACTCAAATTAGATCACATATCAGTGCCACTGTTTCACACACATATCAGTGCCACTGTTGCGCCTGTGGCAATCTTTTATTCTTCTGGTCATTGTGGTTTATAGATGTTACTGTTGATTATATTATATATTACTGTTGATTATATTATATATAGAAGACTGTTGATTACTTTTCTCTCTTGTCAGCTTACATGGTACCATCCAGTACCAGGAAAGCTAGTCCTTGGGGAAGAGGACTTTGGGTCAGATCCAGCCTGTTCTCCAAATCCTCTGTCTGAAGTGTTTTGATCAATAGGGGCTTACCCTCAATTCTGCTCTTACAGAAACATAAAGGTTCATCGAAAAAAAGACTTCTAAATTTCTTCTACCACCATTCCTTAGCATTCATAAACTATATTAATACATCTTAGTTGTTTTGGATGATTTGTTTTAAGAAAATTTCTTTGAATTGTTGATTTAGGTTTCATAAAAGATTTCGTGGAGTGAATTTTGGTTTGGGATGAAGACAGGATTTCCAAGAGTTTCTGCAATGGCCCTAATTGTCACTTCTGCCATTTTCTGCAGTCTGCATATGGGAAGCAGTGCTCTTAGTTTCTAAAGTCAAAATAGTTACCAGTTCTGAAAGATTTTGAAGATACTCTATATGTTGCAGTATCAAATATGCATCCAAGATTTAATTCTTTGTCTAGGAATAAACATTCATTTCACTCTTATGCAAATTTTCTTTGCAACTAAGCTTCTTTGTTTTACTTTCAATAGGTATTTGATTTGTATACCTTTGTTTATGTACCTGTGTACTCAGGACTGCATAAAGTTTTACAGGTGAAAAGGAGCCATTGAAATTTGGAGATGCAGATTAGTTTCTTTCTGGGAAAGACAAAAGACTGAAATCATACAGAATTTTTTCTCATGTTTTAAATTGTGATCGTGTAGGCAGAAGGCTGTTAGTTCATTCCCAGCTGCTCAGCCCCGAAATAATCACACAGAAACCATATTATTTGCAATACTGTTTGTCCAGTAGCTTAAGCATATTTCTAGCTAGCTCTTATATCTTAAACTAACCCATCTCCATTACTCTGTGCATCACCATGAGGTCGTGGACTATTGGCAAAGTTTTAGCAGGCTGCAGCTGAGGTGTCTGTCCCCAGCGGCAGCTACGTGGTTTCTCCCTGACGCCACCTGCTTTCTCTATATATCTCTTTTAGCCTGACTTTACTCTGTTATGCCGTTGGTCAAAAGCAGCTTCTTTATTAACCAATGGCAATAAAACACATTCCCAGCGTACATCAGCTCCCACATCATGATCATGGCGAATCTGATTTTTAAAAACTTTGGAAGAGTTTGGATGTTTTATATTACTATCTCATGGTTGTTTTACTTAATTTAGATGAAAAAAGTGGATAAGGAGCAGTTTGACATCCAGGTCAAAAAGAAGATGCAGGTGTGATAACAGGTAGGAACTGAGTGGGTTGCTAAGTAACAAGCAGGCAGTCTGTCTTTACTTAATAGTCCTTTCCCATGCCTTCAATAGAAATACTAGTGATAGTTTTTTTTTTTTAATTATACTACTGGTTAAAACAAATATGTGGTAGCTTGAGTGTAATTGGACCCAATAACCTCATAGGGAGTGGCACTATTAGGGAGTGTTTGGAATTGGCATGCATACACATTTGCGCACTCATACATGCACATGTGTTTGTTGAAGGGAATACCTGAGAGCCTGTATTCTATGCTAAAGGAAGAAGAATGGGAAGACAATGGATGGTTATCTTGTAGTGTAAAGAATTCCATGTGGAAACACTTAGCTATGGAAGGTACTGAATACGGCAGCTGTTATCAAGAGAAAGTGTGTTTGTCTCTAGTGTGCTTTAAATAACTTACACAGTCGTAAAGCTTTCCTGCTGCTGTCTTATTCTACATCCACCCGACTCTCAAGATCTAGCATCTCAGGTGGCTGTGCTTTCCTCACTCCTCTTTCTCCTCCCTCCTCCTGTCTCCCCTTTCTCTGACTGGAATTTTTCTCTCTCCATTGTTATGTCCTGTCTTCTCCTAGTAGTCATTGTGGGCTTTACCCAGCACACCTTCTCTAAATTCCTACAGGACATTTGGTTCTCTCATGGTTCATATGATATCTTAGATGTCTCTCCAGATTTAGATTGTATTCTTCAGAGCAGCAGGGCCTTTTTGTGTTTCATCATGCATCTATGAGCGTGGGCCTGCGTGTTGTTTCTGGCTTGTGCATGCTCCCACGTAAAGTCTACTTTCCTTTCCTTTCCCTCTCTCTCTCTGTCTCTCTGTCTGTCTGCCTGTCTCTCTGTCTCTGTCTTTCTCTCTCTCCCTGTCTGTCTCTCTCTGTGTCTGTCTGTCTTTCTCTGTCTCTGTCTCTCTCTGTCTGTCTGTCTCTGTCTCTCTTCCTTTCACTTTCTTTTGACTTGGGTACCTCTCTTTTTTTGTCCAGGTGAGTCATCCTCGTTGATTTCTCTCTTTTAGTCTACAGGGTTCTCTTTATAGAAGGAATGTGGCTTGAGAAAATTAATGTGAAATCAGCACTGAACTTTGTTAGCTGCTGCCATTAAGATTTGTAGACTGAAAAGATTTTTTTCTCCAATTCACCTCTGAATTAGTATCGAGATACTTTCAGGTAAGACAGTAGTTTCAAAGGTGATAGAAGGTGATGTGCTGTTTTAAATTAAGTAATTATTGCAACAAGTTCTTAAATTGTATTTGGGAAATCTGAATGTCTCACAGCTAAATTGATTTTATAGTGTATTAATTTTTGTATTATTCTGAATACCAGCTTGCTTTAAGTTAAAATACTCTTATCTTGAAATCTCTAACATCATAGATTTGTTTTATATTTGTACATTTCAGTTTGGCTAGAATGTACTGGTAACATTCTGTTAGTATACTGTGTTAGTGTAATCTATTAGTGTACCATGGCAGTGTACTGCTAGTGGAGTGTGTTAGTGTATTTATTACATTAGTGTAGCATGTTAGGGTATTAAATTAGTGTACTGTGTTACTGTGTTGAGTTAGTGTACTTGTCAGGGTCCGGTACCAGTGAGGACCCTAAATTATTTCTCCAGGACCAGAGGGGAGCCGTGGGATTAAAGACACAACTCACATGGCTTTATCAGGAGGGAGATTCTCAGTGATCCCTCATGAAATCCTGAGTTCACATCCTGAAAATTTCTCTACGTTTGTTCTCCAAACAGCCTTATATATCAAAACATAAACTGAGGGGGAAATTCATTAGCATTCTGTTTCCTAGGTAACCAGATGAATGGTTGTGGTCATGTCCACATCTGCCTATGCCAGCTTTGTCATGTAGGCTGAATTAGCATCTATATCCCAGGATTCCTCCAGATTACAAAGAAGGAGCAGAACAACATCCTTACCCTTTGTTAGGGATGGCGACAGGCTAGGTGACCGACCACCTCCTGTGTGGCAGGTGCAAGCTATGGCCAGGGATTCTGGTCGCCATACCATGTAGAAATATGGACCTATATGTACTGCATGAGTGAATTGTGTCAGTGTAAACTGTTAGTGTACAGTGTTAGTTTAGTGTACTGCATTGTTATATTAGTGTGCTTTGTTAAAGTGTGAGTGTACTGTGTGTACAATGCTATGTTAGTGTATTGTGTGAGTGAATTGTGCTAGTGTACTACATTAGTGTACTGTGTTTGTATAAAGTGTTCATGTACTGTGTTCATAATAGATTGTGTTCATGTATGGTGCTATTATAATGTGTTAGTGTGCTTATGGTGGTAGAATATTTATTGTGTTCCCATACTACATTTGAATACTATGGCTGTGTGCTGTGGTGGTCACCTAGTTTGTTACTCTGAATATCTAGAATCTGTAGCTATTTAGTATCTATCTATCTGTCTGTCTGTCTTTGCTTTATCTTTTATTATTATTATTTTATTTTATTACTTAAAAAATACCAATCCAAATTCCCACTTCCTCCCCTCCTCCCACTCCCTCCACACATCTTTCCCCCACCCCCTCCAATCTTAAGAGAGGGCAAGGCACCCTGCCCTGTGGAAAGTCCAAGGCCCTCCCCACTACATCCAGGTTGAGCAAGGTTTACATCCAAAGAGAATAGGATCCCAAAAAGCCAGTACATGCATTAGAGACAAATCCCAGTGCCGTTGTCATTGGCTCCTCAGTCTGCCTCAACTGTCAACCACATTCAGAGGGACTAGTTTGATCCCATGCTCGTTCATTCCCAGTCCAGTTGGAGTTGGTGAGCTCCCATTAGCTCAGGCAAATTGTCTTGTGGGTGAACACCTCATGGTCTTGACCTCCTTGCTCATACTCTCCCTCCTTCCGCTCTTCATCTGGACCTTGGGAGCTCAGTCTCTAGTGCTCTGATGTGGGTCTCTGCCTCTGTTTCCATCAGTTGCTGGATGAAGGTTCTGTGGTGATATTTAAGATAATCATCAGTTTGACTACAGGACAAGGCCAGTTCAGGCACCCTCTCCTCTATTGCTTAGGGTCTTAGCTGGGGTTATCCTTGTGGATTCCTGGGAATTTTTCTAGAGCCGGATTTCTTGCTAACCCCAGAATGGCTCCCTCAATCAAGATATCTCTTTCCTTGCTCTCATATCTGTCCTTCCTCCATCTCAACTATCCCATTCCCTCAAAGCTCTCCCCAACCCTCCCCTTCTTCCCTCCTTTTCTCCTGTTCCTTCTATCCCCTCCCCACTGCCACCATGCTCCCAAATTTTGTCAGGCAATCTTGTCTGCTTCCAGTTTCTGGAAAAGCATTGACAAAATTCAGTACCCCTTCATGATAAAGGTATTGGAGAGATTAGGGATATAAGGATCATACGTAAATATAATAAAGCAATATACAGCAAGCCGACAGCTAACATCAAATTAAATGGAGAGAAACTCAAAGCGATTCCACTAAAATCAGGAACAAGACAAGGCGGTCCACTCTCTCCATATCTCTTCAACATAGTTCTTGAAGTTCTAGCAATAGCAATAAGACAACATAAGGAGATCAAGGGGATTCAAATTGGAAAGGAAGAAGTTAAACTTTCATTATTGGCAGATGATATGATAGTGCACATAAGTGACCCCAAAAACTCTACCAGAGAACTCCTACAGCTGATAAACACCTTCAGTGATGTGGCAGGATACAAGATCAACTCAAAAAAATCAGTAGCCCTCCAATACACAAAGGATAAAGAAGCTGAGAGGGAAATCAGAGAAACATAACCTTTCACCAATAGCCAAAAATAGCATAAAGTGTCTTGGGGTTACATTAACCAAGGAAGTGAAAGATCTATTTGACAAGAACTTTAAGTCTTTGAAGAAAGAAATTGAAGAAGATACCAGAAAATGGAAAATCCATGCTCTTGGATAGGAAGGATCAACATAGTAAAAATGGCAATTCTACCAAAAGCAATCTATAGATTCAATGCAGTCCCCATCAAAATCCCAAGACAATTCTTCACAGACCTTGAGGGAACAATAATCAACTTTATTTGCTTTATCTTTATGATAAGATTAGAAATAGGTTGAGTAAGCAGAAAATACAAATGTTTCTCTTTTAAACATTATATTGTGATTGTATTTGTTTTTGGTAAGTCGGTAATTTGTAAAATATTAACATGGACTACCTTATTTATGATTACATTAATATATTATAATATTAAATAAAGTACTTTGCTGATAAAGTAATATATCTTTGAAATTTTAAAATCTTATTTAAAAAAAAATCAGTATACAGAGTGTTAAAGTTTCATGGAGCAAAGGTTGGCCTTGAACTTGCTGTGTGGCAGAGGATGGCCTTGAACTCATGAATCTCCTGCCTCTGCCTCCCTGATGATGGGATTACAGGAATATGCTACCACACTTGAGCACTTGTATTGTCTCTTCATGGCTGGTATTATTGTGCAGTTTTGCACAGTCTTCTATCCCTGTGTAAACATTTATATTATTTATCATTAGAGAAAGTAATATTACAGTATTCTTCAATATGAGGACAGTATTCTGGTTTACATGGCACAGAATCTAATATTAAAATAACTGTGTTAGCCTTTTAAAAATTCTCTCATCTTAGTTACTAAAGCTATTTATGTTTTTCTCTGTCTTAAGCTTATTCTACTGGATCTTGCTTATAAAATTGGATTGGAATTACTATATATTGTAGGTCCTTGTTCACAAGATCATCTGTACCTTAGGTAAATGTGTAGAGTGAGTGTAATTCTAACACAGCTCAGTTCCCACGTGCACCTGTTGGCCACCTACCATTTGTCAGATACTAATCCTCGAGCCAAAAAAGCAATAGCAGACAAAACCCTATTTATACAGAACTAGACTCTGCTGGGGCTCTACACACAGTTGGCTAGAACCATAGAACATATGTACAGGAGATGTGTTGAGCGTTTTGAAGTAACATAAAGCAAGGGAAGGGTAGAAGGGAAAATACGTGGTTTTGAGTAGGATGTGGAAGGAGTAAAATTTTAAGTAACTCGTTCAGGGAGGCTCTGATGGAGAACAGTCATTTGAGTAGAAATCTGAGGAGCGGGAATGAACTGTGTGTAGACTAGGGGACAGACTGTCCCAGAGAGCAGGAAGTAGGTGTCTCGTTTTCAAACGGCTCAGTTCTTTGGGACTCCTTTCGTTGGGGTGACATTACTGTAGTTTGTTTACTGTGACTGCTTGTCTTGACAGAATGTCTAGCAAAGAAGTGAAGACTGCCCTGAAGAGTGCGAGAGATGCAATCAGGAACAAAGAGTACAAAGAAGCTCTGAAACATTGCAAGGTAAGGGTGTTTCTTTTTTTGGCAGCCAACTATATTACCAGTTTATGAGTTATTTTAAGGTATAAGTCATTTGCTGTCCACATTCAGACAAGTGGTAGAATCTATAGAGCACATTTCCTTATTAATGGGGTAGGCTATTATTGCTGCACTTGATTTTTCTGTATTGCTAAATTACCAAAGCCAGGTTCTTAAAGCCAGATGTATTATAAGCACCATGAATTGTGGAATGCAACTATACTTTAGCATTATTATTATTATTGTTGTATTATATTAAAAATGTATCTGTTATGTGTGTTGTCCTTGTGGAGGTCAGAGGACAAATTGTAGGAGTCATTTCTCCTTCTGCTGTGTCAGTCCTGGGGCTTGAACTCAAATCATTGGATTTGATAGCAGGCACCTTAACCTCTGGGTCACTTTGCCTACCTAGCATTTTATTATTTTGAGGAATGTTGACATTCCAGTTTCTATCTGACCAGTGGGTGGAAGAAAAAAGATTCTAAAGCTTCCTCACGTCCTGATGGGAATGTTCCTGTTAAACAGAAATTGAATGTGGTGGAGAGACAGATGGGGAGGCGGGTCCGTAGGGAGATCACCCCTGCAACGCAGAGTGTGTCAGGACGCAGAGTGTGACAGGAAGCCTTTAGCTCCTCTTCTGTTGGAGCAGGAGAAGAGATCGGTGCAGATCCATGCAGGGTCTATTTGTTTATTTTGCAGTGGAAAAATAAGAGTATTTTTCTCTGATGGCTTCTATTTTTGGTGGTGTTTATTGATGGTAGGAGATGAGATGCTCAAGTTGCTACTTTAGTTTGAGACTAAAGCAGGTTTGAAGCAGTTGTTATTTATGCTGAGAAAACTTATGAGTAAGAGGTCAAAGGATTGCTTAACCCTAATAAGTGCCCATTGGAAGTTTTGTGTTATTAAAGTGAACTTGGTGAGTGATGGAGTTGAGAATGGTGAAGGAAGGGAGAGAGGCAAGGTGTGATGACAGCACATGTATGACAGTGATGGAGCATGAGTGTGGGAGAGGAGGCTTCAGTAATCAGAATCCACAGCATCTGTCCACTACCATAGTAATTTAATTGGGGTTAGGCTTTGGCTAAACACATTAGAGGTTGCCTCAGAGGCACCAGAACACACTGGTGCTACAGTAAGGAAAGGAACCAAAGCATTTGCTCTTGGAGTAGTTTGGCCAAGAGCAAGCCCAGTTTTGAATTCCCTACTTCTCTCCCCCTGTCTTCCATCTGTCTGTAGTTTATGGCTCCAGGCCTCTATGTGATCTGTCTGTTGCATGAGTCTAAATCTGTCCTGCTTGAATGCTGTCTCTGACTCTGTCCCTACAAGGAGCTTTGCTAACTTTTATTGGTCAGCATAGAGAACATCACAAAGGGAAGGAATGAGGGCTACTTTACAGAACCCTTTAACAGTTTTATAAGGACTGAACATTACAGATCCAGAAGTACTCAGAAAAGCAAACCTAACAAAACCTCATCAGAGTTATCAAGTTTTGTGTGAAGGCGTAAGTCATAAAACAATCCCATACCAGTTTGGAGTTGTAATTAATAAAGTGGTTATTTATTTAAAGGGAAAAACTTACAGATCACCGTCTGTGACAAAAGCCCTCTGCACGATCAGGAACGAAGTCTAACAGCCAGAAGCTGGAAGCAAGAGAGCAAGCACATGGCTACCGCTGCTTTTTTTTTAAAACAAAAGAGACCACGCCCCAGTGGGCTGGTATCTTAAAGGCTATTGGCTGAAGGAGCAGAAATAGCTCCCGCAGCACCACCCCCTTTCGTTTAAGTAAGAGAGTTCCAAACCCAATACAAAACAATATACACTAGGAACAGATATCAAGTATAAGATTAGAATTACAATCCGCATAAACAATATTAAGCAAGGAACATATGCTAAATGTTTTAATAAACATTCTATCCTAAGGAGTCTAAGTCTTGTATTGGAGATGGCTTGGCTAGATCATAAAAGGACAGTAACTATGATTATCTAATCTTCAACCCTATCGAAGGCCTGAGAAGGGAGATAATATTACTTGAGCAGGCAGGAAGTACAATCAAATAGCTTCCAAAGCGAGCAATATATGACAGAGACAATTATACCTGAGCAATAACCAAAAGTCTCATTTTGCAACGTTGAAGCAACCAACTTTGGCTATGGCCTAGAATAACTGACAGACCATTTTCAAAGGCAAGAAGTTTTTCAAAAGACTGTCTTGGCAAGATTTGACAGTCCTGTTTATCCATTTCTGGATACTATATCTTGTCAGTGGTTGAGGCATGGGCATTTCTTTGCTCAAAGGCCAGTTTTTGCCAAGAAGAAAACAGGCTCCAAGTGGAGTGTCTTTGGTGCTCAACATTCTCTCGGGAATAGATCGGTGCTGCCAGGAGCAATTATGTCTCATGTCGACAAAACCCTAAGTTATTTAAATGTCATGTTCCACAGATCCTTGAAGTGGTTGAAGATTATCTATCTATACAGAATATAATCTCTATGTATCTAAAGAACCTGATTAGTCTAACTATAAGTATGACAAACATAGATGACTATTGATCTATAATTCTTAATACCTATCTAACTTAAAGACTAAGACAATAAACAACTGTGCAATAAATGAGGACAATAACCTCCAAAAGTAAACAATGTACAAGTATCTTGATCAGAGGCAGAAATGTACACTGCAATATGGTAAATATATATATGTATCAATACATAAAAAATGTTTCAAACAGAGGTAGAAGCATGCATGCATACAATGTTCAATATAATTTAACTTTGTATCAATATACAAGGATCTATCCCAATGTAATTGTCTGTAAACAATAACTTACAAATACCAATCTATTATCCCATCATCCAATTTTCCATCTTTTTTTTTTCCAAAAAGGTCCCTGAGCTTATAAAATTCCTCCCCCATCCCTCAACCGTATACCAATTATAATCAACCCCTAAATGATGTCCCTAAGCCTGAGGGCAAACTTTGCTGGGAGAGGGGACGTCGTCTTCTAAAATTACTTCCAGCTGTCATGGGGGTGACGTTCTTTCTAGGGGATCCTGTGAAAGTAAAATGATGGTTACATTTCAAGATTCATGTTTGGTAAGATTGCAAATAGTCTCTGAGTATTTTGTGGAAGTCTGACCAAAACGTTGTAAAAGTTTTACACCATTTCAGCTAACCAAGTTGGAGCCGTCTTGTGCAGCTGGTACCCAAAACAGGTCTTGTAGTAGTACTATATCAGTATCCTGACGTCATATCAACCAGTTGTTATGGGATTCCATCTTCTTCCTGGAAACTTCAAAGATTACTGCAGGAAAATTCATTGTTCATTGTGGAAAACTTAAACATTACTTATATAGACATGTACAGACATATGTATTCAATAAAAGGTGTGATAAAGACAAAAATAGAAATGAAGAAAAGCAAAGATATTTTCTAAATTCTTTTTTCTTTCTGTCCCACATCAAACGGCTCTTGACATAAGATAGAAACTCTGGCTTTTTTCTTTTAACAACATGCTTGGATTTAAAAAAGGACAGAGCCATTGTCCAACTCTAAAACCAGCTCTATATATTCATAAACACATACATACATACATACATATAAATGTATACATTGTATCATTTGTACTTACGAACCATATTTGATTTTCTTGATGACCCTTATTGGATAGTTATTTTTCTACCTGTCATCATTCAAACATCAGGGGTTTCTTGAATTTTTGAAGGTGAGTATTTTCCTGCAAAGACAAGAACGGGACCCTGCCCCCATCCTAAATGCTTTTCTTACCACTTGTATGGTTATCACCAGTGTGGATGAGCTGTCATTTCTCTGTATCAATAGGTTTCTCCTTTTCAAGGCGAATCTTTATTAATTTTGATGGTATCCATAATTTTTTATCTCCTGTGGAAACACAAGCAAAACCCCTTCCCCAACGTAGTACATCTCCTGGTTTCCATTGTGAGGTCAGCACATCCTTGAAATATACTGGTTGATTCAATTCAGAAGTTTTTTCCATTATCCAATTCCTCTCTGCTGCTGTTGTTCCATTCTCATTAGCATTAAGAAAATTCAAGGTTAACAAAGCATTATGTAATCTATTTCTGGGGGTATTTTCTATCCCTTTCTGTTTGTTCAGCATATCCTTTATTGTACTATTTGACCTTTCTATAACTGCCTGACCTATAGGATTATTTAGTATACCTGTAATGTGCTTTATATTATAATAAGCAAAAAAGCATCTCATTTTCTTAGATACATATGCTGGACCATTGTCTGTCTTTATTTGTGCAGGTATACCCATGATGGCCATAACTTCCAATAAACGTGTGATTACCGAATCAGCCTTTTCTGGGCTCAGGGCAGTTGCTCATTGAAAACCTGAATATGTGTCTATGGTGTGGTATACGTATTTTAATTTACCGAATTCTGTAATGTGGAACACATCCATCTGCCAGATTTCATTCCTTTGACTACCCTTTGGGTTACTTCCTGCAGGCAACGGTGTTTGATTATAGAAAGAGCAAGTAGGGCATCTCTTTATAATCGCCTTAGCTTGTTGTCATGTAATAGAAATCTCTTTCTTTAAACCTTTGCTATTGCCGTGATGTTTTTTTATGAAATTCTGAGGCCTGCAACATGCTTCCAATCAATAGTTGATCAATTTCAGCATTACCTTGTGCTAGAGGATCAGGCAGACCCATATGGGATCGGATGTGTGTTATGTACATAGGACAAAGCCTATTCCTGATTATGTCTTGCACCTGGAAAAACAATGAAGTCAATTCTGTGTCATCTGTTATAAATTCAGCGGTTTCAATATGCAAGATAACTCTTTCTGCATATTGTATATCCGTAACTATATTAAGAGGTTCTTTAAAATCCCTTAGCACCATAAGAATGGCATATAATTCTGCCTTCTAGATAGAATTATAAGGGCTTAGTTCCACCTTACTCAGTTCTTCTGATTTGTAACCTGCTTTCCCTGATTTATTTGCATCAGTATAAAATGTATGGGCTCCAGTTATTGGTGCATCACATACAATTTGAGGAAGAATCCAAGAAGTTCTGTTTATGAGGTTAAGTCTATCGCTTTTGGAATAGTTGCTATTAATTTCTCCCCCAAAATTAGCACAAGCTCTTTGCCATGGTTCATTGTCTTCCCATAACTTTTTTATTTCATCAGTACTAAAAGGCACTATAATTTCTGCTGGGTCTATACCTGCTAGTTGACAAAGTCTCAGTTTACCTTTTATAATTAATTCAGAGACTTTTTCCACATAAGTTTTTAATTTTTTACTTGGTTAATGTGGTGTAAATATCCATTCTAAAATACTATCTTCCCTCTGCATTAAAACCCCTGTAGGAGTAATTCTGGAAGGCAATATGACTAGGATGCAGCTAAGATTTGGGTTCACCTTATCCACATGTGCCTCCTGTAATTTTTCCTCAACCATTGTCAGTTTCTTTTCTGCTTAATCTGTTAATTCTCTGGGACTATTAAAATCTTTGTCACCATCTAAGGTTTTGTTTAAATGAACTATTAGATCAGGTGTTATCCCAACAGCTGGTCGTAGACTGGAAATGTCTCCTAACAATCTTTAAAAGAGGAGATTCTGTTAATTACCTAGGTTACAGAATAGGTTTACAGAAAATTAGAACACAAAAGGCACAAATTAGGAGAGACCAGTTGCGGACTCTTAATGTCTTTCAAAGATCTTTTCAGGAGCAATTTGTAATCCCCATTTAGGCAAGACTTTCTTTACTTCTTCAAATATCCTTTCTAAAGCATCTTTATTTGAATCAGACAAGAAAATGTCATCCATGTAATGGTAAATTATAGGCTTAGGAAATTGCTCACGAATTATTTCCAATGTCTGACTTACAAAATATTGGCACAATGTGGAACTATTCAGCATCCCCTGTGGGAGGATAGTCCATTGATATCTCCTAGTAGGCTGAGTATTATTATAAGTAGGCATTGTGAAGGCAAATGTTTCTCTATCCTTTTCTTGTAAAGGTATAGTGAAAAAACAATCTTTCAAATCAATAACTATAAGAGGCCATCCTTTTGGTAATAGAGAAGGCAAAGGAATTCCAGATTGTAGAGAACCCATAGGTTGAATTACCTTGTTGACAGCTCTTAGATCTGTCACCATTCTCCATTTACCAGATTTCTTTTTTACATCAAACACAGGAGAATTCCAAGGGCTGGTTGATTCTTCAATATGGTGAGCATCTAGTTGCTCTCTTACCAGCTGTTCTAAAGTCTGTAATTTATCTTTAGCTAGAGGCCACTGCTTAATCCATATTGGCTTCTTAGTTAACCATTTTAAAGGTAAGGCTGTTGGTACCTCTAAATGTTTGCTAGTTGCTGTATGTTCTTGTATAGCCTGAATGGTACCATAATCCCTCATTATATCCTTCCCAGAATTATGAGTTCCTGGGACTCCAGGAATGTTAATCTGGGTATTCTATTGCTGTAGCCAGTCATGGCCCCATAAATTTATTGTTATATTGGCTATATATGGCTTCAGTCTTCCTATTTGCCCTTCAGGCCCTATGCATTCAACCCATCTCTTGCTTTGTTTTACACAAGATAGGGTTCCAATTCCCAGGAACTGAACATCTACCTCTTGACGAGGCCAATTTGGATGCCAAGATTGTCGAGTAATGATACTTACATCTGCACCTGTGTCTAATAAGCCTTCAATAAAGATGACATTTATACAGACTCTTAGCTTTGGTCTTTGATTGTTAGTAGAAGTCTGCCAAAATATACGTTTACTCTGTCCTACTGGATTTTTTGACTCATCCTCCACATTTAACCCATCATTTAGACCAGTATTGCTTTTTACAGCAGGCATTGGATTTTTAAATTTTCTTGGTCAGACACGTTCTCCCCTGTAACTGGGAATGACTGGGCCACTCTTGGCTTGGGGGCCTGCGAGAGATCCCTCAAGTGGTTTTCCGATGTTATTGGGTTTACTTATCTGTCTGTTGTTGACCTGCATTCATTGTGCAATGTCGGCCTTTACCACACCTCCTACATATACCTGAAGGCCGAGGTCTCCTACTTTTGTTATTCCCAGAGGAGATATTATACCTAGAAATTCCTTACCTGCAATCCCTTTTCAGATGTCCTAAATTACCACAATTAAAATATTTGGCAGTTTGATATCTCTTCATTGCTTTGGAAATCACTTCTCCTACCCAAGATTCATCATTATAGCCAAATGTCTCAGAATTCATCGTATGCTGAATCCATTCATCCATAGGTGCTGATCTAGACCTTAAAGGCCCAATTATCTTTTTACATTCTAAGTTTGCATTTTCAATAGCCAAAGATTCAAGAATTATTCATCTAGCTTCTGGGTCTGTTACTCCTATTTGCAGAGCCTTAATTAATCTTTGCCAAAAGTCAGTAAAGGGTTCTCTCTGTCCCCGCCTAACCCTGGTATATGATTCGACATTTTTCCTTGGTTCTTGTAGCCTATCCCAAGCATTCAAGGCTGCTTTGTTGCATAGTGACACTACTTCTTCATCGTAAAGAGCTTGGACCTGTGGATCAGCATACGCTCCTATGCCAAGAATTTGATCTTGGGAAATCTTCACACCTTTTGCCCTTCCTTGTTGTTCCATATGTTTGGATTCTTCTCTGAAATAAATTCCAAACATCAAGGAAGGTCCATCATCTAATACTGCAGACACTAACTGAGAGAAATCATGGGGAGTAGCTCTGACATTAGAAGCCCAAGTCCTTATCATTTCATTAACATATGCAGAGTGCAAGCCATAATTAATAACAGCTTGCTTAATTTCTTTTAGATCATTCATTCCTATTGGCGTCCATCTACCTTCTTTGGCTCCCTTTGAGCCTTTAGACGTTGATGCTTTGTCAGAGTAAATTACAGGTTATGACGCTAAAACCCTGGGTAAACCAGTTCTGACAGCCAGTGGTGATGTTGTATCCTGTCCTTGTGCCTTCTTACTCTGTTCACCAACTCCAGTGGTTTCCTCAATCATTTCAAGTCTTTTTATCATTGTCTCTCGTAAAGCCTTAATCTCCTGACCTGCATATGTTTCTAGTGATTTCACTAAAGTATCAATTTTTTGGTCCCCATTCTGCACCTGTAATTCCAAGGTTTTAATATTTCCCTTCAAACATAACATGTCCTCCTTGAACTTTTCTTGGATATTGTGTAAATTGCCATCCTGGAGGTACATTCTGTCTGTTACCTTATCAAAACTTTGTGATAACTTCAGAACATCAAATTCAACAGTATGAACTTTTTCAGGTAACTTCCTAGTACCCTTGGATATGAAGTCAATTTTGCCTATCATAGTATCCACTCTGAATTGAGGTATCCCCATAGTCATATAAACCTCGCATGGTATAATCCATTGTATTAGTAAAGAAAGCAGTAAAAGTTGCAATGGAAATGAAAACTGCCATATTACCTATTATCCAGCAGGTGGCGCTGTTGCCGAGATACAAAGAAACAATGCAAAGATGACAGAAATGGAGGCCCATTTCAGTGTCTGCCTTAGTATTTGTTAAAAACTGGGAAATATAAGTTGCTCAACAAAGTAAATGTAATTAAATCAATTCCATACACAGAACCAGAAACCCAGAATCCAGGGGTAGAGAACAGCAACCTGGAAGCTGCGTATGCCTCCACGTGACAAAGAGTCGCCCCAAGGGGTTGCAGCGTTTGGCAACCACTTGCGCTCTGACTCGCGCTGCTTAAGTGCTGCGCTGCAAGGAGGATTTAAAAACCGCTCAGAAAAGAGCAAACCAGGTAGGCAGAGACTGTCTGGGCCCGTGGAGCCTGAGAGACGTGGAGGTTAAATCCATGTGCGGAGGCAGCTGAGGGAGGGCTCATGCCAAGCCAAGCTGGCGGCAGGCAGCTGAGCGGGGGGGGGGGGGTTTAAAACTAAACGTTGGGCGCCAGATGAAGGCGTAAGTCATGAAACAATCCCCCACCAGTTTGGAATTATGATTAATAAAATGGTTATTTAATTAAAGGGAAAAAACTGTTGTCCCAGACAACAGCCCTTTGCGCGATCAGGAACGAAGTCTAACATCCGGAAGCTGGAAGCAAGAGAACGAGCACACGGCTACCGCTGCTTTTTAAAACAAAAGGGACCACGCCCCAGTGGCTGGTATCTTAAAGGCTATTGGCTGAAGGAGCGGAAGTAGCTCCCGCAGCATTTGTGTACATTGCTTTCAATGGTTATGGTGAATATTTGTTTATATGGACACTTTCCTGCATGCTGTTTTCAGCAAATGAATATTGTAGCACATTCAGACCTGGGAAGTCCAAAACAAGTAAGGTTGTCTGTTAACATTGTACTCTCAAAAGCAGGCTGAACAAGTAGGCTGAGTATACAGTAGGTTATCCATCCTAAGTCTTGCATGGCTTCAAGGTTTATTATTTACTTGGCTGTGAGGTCCAGCAAAAATGCCAGCCTTTCTGAATGTGAGAGATTTGCTCCTAAAAGTACACTGATGCCCAAGAACTGCAGGAGATGAAGGCTCGATGGTATTGATGTGATGCGGAAGTGACCGTTTGTTCCCATAGAGGGCGGAGTATTGTGACTGAGATGGAGGGCCTGCTTCTTCCAGCACTGAGCTTTCCTAACTCACCATGTGTATACGATTATGCTTCTAAATTGTTGTTGTTATTACTATTATTAGTGTATGTGTGTGCGTTGGTGTAATGTATATGTGCGTGGTATGTGGCATACACGTGTGGAGATCAGAGGACAACATTATGCAATCAATTATCTTTTTCTACCTTTACATGACTTCTAGGGACTGAACTTAGCTCCTTAAGCCTTGGTGGCACACTGAGCCGTTTTACTGGCCTATATTTTTATTACATTACTTAGCATGGATATCTTTCTGTGTGTACTTTGCAAAAGTTTGATGTGAATTTCATCAATTTATCTCATAATTTATAGTGGCAAAAATCCTGCCTTAGACTATAAGTAGAGAACTAAGCAATGGGAGATGTCTCTTATCTGTAGTAACCCAAAATTGGTTGAGACTAAAGAAACGCTACCCAAGAATATATTTGTTGTGCTTCTGTCTGGTGGAGTGCGACAGCATGGGGTAAGCCTTCCTTTGGAAAAGATGGCTGCAGTTTATGTTCATATAGTTAGGTATTTTCTTCTTTTTGTTCTCCCAGAATCTTCTGTCTATTTTTACCACATTTCTTTTGTGTGTGATTATTTCCTTAAAAATGTATTTCAGATTCTGAAACCTTGATCATTAGTCAGACAGTAATTACTGATTGGTGGTTGACATGCAGCTCGTGTCATTTGATAAGCAGTTATGTGTCAGCATCATACTTGGTGTTCAGAACAAAAGCAGAACAAGCCTCTAGTACTGGAGTTTAACTTTGGCAGGTACCTCATTGCTGAGTTTTGTAGGAGGCATCAATATTAAATAGAGTGCCGCTTGTATAGTACATTGGTGACAGATTGCTGGAAGAGTGTGGATGCATCTAAGCCTAATTAATGGAGAGGTTTGTTGTAGGAGGCTGCTTCTTTGTTCCTGGCTGCTCAGCAGTGAAATAATCACACAGAAACCATATTATTTGCAATACCGTTTGGCCAATAGCTTAAGCGTATTTCTGGCTAACTCATATCTTAACCCATCTCCTTTAATCTGTGTATTGCCACAAGGCTGTGGTTTACCAGGTAAAGTCCCGGTGTCTTATCTCTGGTGGGGCTACATGGCTTCTCTCTGACTCTGACTTCTTTCTCCCAGCATTCAGTTTAGTTTTCCCTGCCTAGATCTATTCTGCCCTGCTCAGGCCCAAGGCAGTTTCTTTATTAAACAGTGGTGTTCACAGCATACAGAGGGGAATCCCACATCATAGGTTCTACTCATAGAAGTGTGATTTTCCCTAGAATATGCAAAACCTTGCAAGCCAGATTTTATTTTATCTCCTAGTTTTTTTTCTTTCCCTAGAATATATTAATTTTGTTTTAAGCTATTTACTTTACTTTAGTAAATACTCATATTTCTCAAAGAAATATCTCTGTATAATTTTGTTCTAGATGACAGGTATTATTTAAACATTTATTGCCTTTGTTGATTTGCTTGGTATAGTTATATTAGGATGAATTTATCTATAACTGCCACAGAGAATTCATCTTTAATTTTGGAATGTATTATTATGGAGAAGGCAATATTGGAGTTGGTTGCAGTGATTTGGAGACAGGGATGCAGGTAGGAATTGCTGCTCTTCTCTACCTAACCTTTTCATGGGGTAAGGGTGGGGTCGTTTTATGTACCCCTTGGGCATTTTACTAAAAGGTACCTCATGTTCCAAACTCTTACTGTCTTGCTTTCACTGTACCTGGCTACGTACCATTCTGTGGGCTGCTCTGTTGGTGCCAGATCCAGTGTCCTGGCTATTGCTTTGTTGTTTGTTCAGTAGTTTTCAAAATGTAATAACTTACTCTCATCTTTTTTTCTTAATCAGACAGTGTTAAAACAAGAAAAAAATAACTATAATGCCTGGGTCTTCATTGGTGTTGCTGCAGCTGAACTGGAACAGCCTGATCAGGCCCAGGGTGCCTATAAAAAAGCTACTGAACTAGAACCAGAGCAGCTGCTTGCTTGGCAGGTACTGAGACATGTTTTATTTCCCATAATACAGGAAAAGCATTTGTTTTCCATTTTTCAAAGTGTAGACTCCAGTGTTAAAATAAGTACTTAAGCCTGTCTCATGAAAAAAATTAAATTTTCTAAATGTAAAAGTTAATTTTAGGTCTCAAAGATACTGTTTATCATTATTTACCTTCCTACCCAAATGGATTATTTTTAAACAGAAAACTTTAAAGATTCTTTCGTACCTTTACTTTACTTGGAAGGAAATCCCACACATAATTCATCTGTAAACTTTGGTAATTTTTAGGTGTTAGTGCATTATTTCATACAATAAATAAATGTGGGGACATGAGAGATTTTACTAAGAATCATTACCGCTGCTTCCTTTTTTAGGGGCTAGCAAGTTTGTATGAGAAGTGTAATCATGAAAATGCTAAGCGTGATTTACCTGGGGTTTACCAAAAGCTCTTGGATCTCTATGAAAGGTAAGGAGTATGTGAGGAAAGGATAGAGTCTTCACAAGCCTGACTTAGAATAGAGTGATTAGAAATTATATAGAGCTTGGCAGTGGTTGTTCATACCTTTAATCCAAGCACTTGGGAGACAGAGGCAGGCGGATCAATGAATTCTGAGGCCAGCCTGGTCTACAGGGCGAATTCTGTATCGAAAAATCAAAGAGAGAAAGAGAGAGAGAGAGAGAGAGAGAGAGAGAGAGAGAGAGAGAGAGAGAAAGGAATTATATAGAAGTTGTGTTAGGGTTCTCTAGAAACTGATAGAGTGAATTTACATATATATACATGGGATTTATTAGAGTGGCTTACAGGCTGTGGTTGGACTATTCCAACAGAGAAAGCCCATGAATCCAGTAATAATTCTGTCCATGAAGTTGGATGTCCCAGATGGTCTTAGGTAAACTCAGGAATTTCAAAGAAGTAGGCTCTAATGCAAGTAAAGGAATGGACTTGCCAGAGTGAGGGCAAGCAGACATGTCCTTGATGTCCTTTATATACGCTGCCACAAGAAGGTGTGGCACAGATTTTAAGGTGCGTCTTTCCACCTCAAGTGATTCAGTCAAGACCCCTTCCACCTATGCCCAACAGCTTGGGTTTTAGTTAATTCCAGATTTTTGACACCCAAAAATAGCTAAGTGGAAGGATTCGTAACATCTACTGAGAATTTAGGAGCAATTTTCTTCCAGAAATTTGTCACAGAATTTCCTGTGATTGAATTAGTCTGAAAAGACTATTACAATGACTGACTCAGTTTGGAATTTTAAAATTTATGATCAAGATAATGAACAATGATCTTTCTTCACCCTTTACAAAAGACTTGTTGCATACAATAACACTGTTGTATCAAATGTCTAAGGCTTTGAAGTCTTTGCTTGTTTCCGCTATCAGATTAAAATTCCTTTTTTTCCTTCTCTTTAACCTAAGTGTTGACAAGCAGAAGTGGTGTGATGTCTGTAAGAAACTCGTGGATCTGCATCACCAGGAAAAGAGATACCTCGAGGTTGGTCAGTGGCTTCTAAAGGCTCTCTGTGAAAGGATTAGAAGGAGGCTTCATCTAGCTTAATACAAGTTAAAAATTAAGACAGTGTTGTTGTTCTTTTGCTGTGGGTGGAGAGAAGACATGAGACACAAACGAAGCCACGCAGGAGTTTATTAGAAAAGATATGCTCACGGGCCCGAGGAAAACGTGAGGGAAGAGGAAGAAGAGGGTGGGGGGATGGTGCATCTGGCTTTTAAAGGCTGCCTTGCACACGCGCACCTGGGTGGGTTGTGTGAGTACGTCAGACGCTAGTGACGCAGATGGCGGGTGACCCACGCCTTGCACACGCGCACCTGGGTGGGTTGTGTAGGTATCTCAGACGCTAGTGACGCAGATGGCGGGTGACCCACGCCTTGCACATGTGCACCTGGGTGGGTTGCGTGAGTACGTCATACGCTGGTGACGCAGATGGCGGGAGACCCACGCCTTGCACATGTGCACAGGCGTGGGGGTAGCCATGCCTGTGCACACGTGGGTCACGCCCCCAAGAGGCTGCCTTTGGGACCCAGGAGTGCAGCCTTACGGGTGGCTAGATGATTATATTTCACCTTTGGTTTATTATAAAAATTTTGGGGGTTTGAAGATCTTAATGGGTGGAAATGGGGTGTTGCAAGGTCTCTCATGACTGCTTCAAGCTGACTTTGTGGGCGCCGAGGGGTTGGGGTGTTTGGTCGCATCCTGGGGTGGCTGATTACGGCTGTATTTTCTGGGCTCTGAGAAGCTGAATTGGCTGGCAGCTTGGACCTCACAAGATGCGGGAAAAACAAAAATTATGTTTGGGAGGAAAAAAAAATTTAGGTCTTAGTGATTAATAGAGCAGAGTCCCCAGATGGAAGATAGAGGGAGGAGGGGGTTTAGGGGTTCCCGATACCAAGAATGACAAGAAAAGAATTAAATGATACTTATTTTGGACCAGTCTGGTCCGTTTAGGTAGGTCAAATTCACTTCCTGGAGCTTATATAAGAAATGCTTGAAAAGAAATAAGGTTTTGTATTACGTCATTCCCTTGACATCTAGGAGACACTGCTGCAGTCAGTGATACCTGTTATGTTAAAGTTTGTTTTGTTAGTTTGGAGTTTGAGGCTACAAACTCATTATTGTTTCTTACCTCCTGGGCTTCTGACAGTCCTTGTACCTCTGCCTCTGTAATAACAGCTGAGTGGTCCACTGGAAATTACGCATGACATTGAAAGTATATCGGAGATAGAAAAGAAGGGAGAGCACACGAGAGTTGAGTAAGGACGAGACCTTTATTTTCCTGGAACTGGAGAAAGGGTGGTTGATCCGTTGGAACTTAAGGGAGCAGGACCCTGTCTGAGTTACTGTATATGAGGGGATGTCTTGAGCTGGAGGGGTGAAGGGTTTAAGATGTGACAGGTGGATCCAATGAGGGAGTCCTTTGAGCTTGGCAGCTGTAGGAGTTGTAAGAATTACTTTCAGGGGTCCCTGCCATTTATGGGAAAGGGGTGAGGGACGTTGGTCTGGGGGAGAAAATGATACCTGATCCCCTATTTTAATCAGTGGTGGGCATGAGTTAGTACATGGTTGAGGTAATGAGTGGTCAGTGAAATCCCATAATAGGGAGCATAGATGAGATAACAGGGGAGTAAGCAGGTGATCAGGAAGGGGAGAGGTTTTAGGTGAGAGGCCTGGGGTTAAAACTGGTCGCCCATACATGAATTCAAAGGGCGAGATGAAAAGGGGGCTTTTGAGGAGAACCCTAAGCCTGAGGAGGGCGAGAGGCAAAAGTTTTACCCAGTCAAGGTGAAGTTTCTGTGACATTTTAATAAGAATATTTTTAAAGGAACGGTTAGCTTGTTCTACTTTCCCTGAAGATTGAGGGTGGTATGGGATATGAAAATGCCAAGAGATGTTAAGAGCCTTAGACCAGTTTTGGGAAATCTGAGAAGTGAACTCAGGGCCATTGTCTGACTGAAGAGAGGTTGGGATTCCAAACCGGGGAATGATTTCCCGGAGAAGAACATCAGAAACTGTCTGGGCCCTTTTATTAGTGGTGGGAAATGCCTCAATCCACCCAGACATTGTATCCACCAAGACCAGAAGATATTTAACTCTTCTGACCGTGGGCATGTGGGTAAAATCCAGCTGCCAGTCAGTTCCTGGAAGGGAGACCCCTGGCCTGGTGGGTGGGGAAAGGAAAACTACGGTATTTGGTATTGGGATCAGACATTTGACAGATTTGACAAGAAGCTGTGATAGCTTTTAGGAACTTTAAGTCCTCAGGGGTGGGTTGGAGGTGAGCCCTAACAAAATGAAGCAGAGCCTTGCTATTAGGATGAAAGAGCTGATGTAGGTAGGACAGAATTTGCTGGGTGTCAGGGGGTGTCTGCGAGTGTGTGGGCTGTACTCTATGAATCCCCTGAGGTGACTGAGGTAGGTTTGGGCCTTGGAATGCTGCTGTCTTAGCTGCTCTGTCAGCCCGATTATTTCCCTGGGAAATAATGGAACTGCCGGTCTGATGAGACCGACAGTGAATAATTCCTATAGCTTTGGGGAGATGGGAGGCTTTTAACAGGTCCATAATGTAACCTGAGTTAGTTATGGATCCTCCTTTCGTTGTAAGAAGCCCGCACTCCTTCCAGATAGCTGCGTGGGACAGGAGGATATGAAAGGCATATTTGGAGTCTGTGTAAACATTTAAAGATTGTCCTTTCGCTAACTGGAAAGCATGGGTAAGAGCTGTCAACTCAGCCTGCTGATTAGTGGTATGGGCAGGGAGTGGCTGTGCCTCCACTATCTCAGTATCTGATACTATGGCATAGCCTGCTCTATGGGTCCCATCACATGAAAAGTAGCTGCCATCTGTGTACCAGGTATAAGTGGCCTGGGACAGTTTGCCCCCCTGTATATGTGAGGGGTGGGGCAGTAGATCCTCTAAGATCTCTATGCAGGAGTGAGATGGGGAATCATTAACATTAGGTTGCGGTAGGAGATTTGAGATATTAAGGGGTGGGCAGCATTGGAAAGTGAGTGTGGCATCCTCTACTAGTGCCACCTGGAGGGAAGGAACTCAGGAAGGGGGTAAGGTTTGTAAGCCTTTGTAAGTTAAGAGATGGGACAGATTATGGTGGGAGAAGACAGTGGTGGGTGACCCAAAGGTTAGTTTTTTTGACTCACGAATAAGAAGCTCAGCAACCGCTAAGGCACGTATGCAGGGTGCCCAGCCCCGAGTGGTGAGGTCCATCTTCTTTGATAGATATGCTACAGGTGCAAAAGAAGGTCCCAGTTGATGTCCTAGGACCCCAAGGGCATATGCCTCCTTCTCTGCTACATAAAGAGAAAAGGGACGAGTTAAATTTGGAAGATGAAGAGCTGGAGCCTGGATAAGGGCTTGCTGGAGTCTCTGGAAGGGTTTAGTAACAAGATGGAGAAGGGGCTCATGCAGAGAGCCAAGAGCTGCCTCGTATAAGGTGCGGGCGAGGAGAGAAAAAGAGGGGATCCAGGAACGCAGGAAGCCGGCTACTCCCAGGAACGATAAAACCTCTTCTTTGGTGGAAGGAACTGCAAGAGACTGAATTAGTTTTTTTCTGTCTAGAGTAATAGCCTTTTGGGTTGGGGTTATAGTTAACCCCAAATAAATGACCTGAGGGGTAGACAGTTGGGCCTTAGAAGGTGAGACTCTATAGCCCTTTTTTGGACAGGAAATTTAAAAGAGCAGAGGTATAAGTTTTGCTGATCTCCATTGATGGGGTGCAAAGTAAAATGTCATCCACATACTGTATGAGCTTAGACTTAGGGAGAGACAGTGAGAGCAGGTCAGAGGCTAAAGCCTGGCCAAACAGGTGTGGGCTGTCCCGGAATCCCTGGGGGAGGACAGTCCAGGTGAGCTGTGTGGAGAGGTGAGTGTCAGGACCAGTCCAGGTGAAGGCAAAGATGTTTTGAGATTGAGAGCTGAGAGGAATAGAGAAAAAAGCATCCTTGAGGCCTAGAACTGAGAAGTGGGAGGTTCCTGGAGGGATATTAGATAGGAGGGTGAGAGGATTAGGAACTACAGGATGGAGAGGGACCACTGCAGAATTAATGAGCCGGAGGTCTTGAACCAGACGATAGGTTCCATTAGATTTCTTAACAGCAAGTATAGGGGTGCTAAAGGGAGAAGAGGTGGGGTGAAGCAGCTTTTTCTTTAAAAGATCAGAAATAACAAGCTTAAGTCCCTTAAGGCTCTGGAGAGAGAGAGGGTACTGAGCTTGGGTAATGTACTTAGTGGGGTCTTATAATTGGATAACAATGGGGGAATGGTGTTTAGCAACAGAGGGGTTTTGGGTGTCCCAGACCTGGGGGTCCACCTGGGAGGCTGGTAGAGGAAAAGACACATTAGGGTTGGGAGGTTGGGAGGCTAGGAGAAGGAGGAATGGAGCTGCTGGCGAGTCTGGGGTAAGGTTAGTGGGAGCAAAGGAAATAGAAGCTCCGACCTTTGTTAAAAAATCCCTTCCCATGAGAGACACTGGGCAGGTTGGCATGACTAAAAATGAATGAGTGAGATAAACTCCCCTAAACACACAGTTAAGTGGTGGGGTCTGCTGAGGTAGATAAGGCTGTCCCCCTACCCCAACAATAGGGAAACTAGAAGAAGAAGTAGGCCCCCAGAATTCCCTCAGTCCCGAGTATGTGGCTCGGTGTCCAAGAGAAAGGAGATGGGCCGCTCTGATACCGTGATGATTACCCCTGGCTCCTCATTACAGATGACGGTTGCTGTCGGGTCAAAGGACCCCGGGCAGCCTCACTACTCATCCATGGCCAGACCTAGAAGGTCAACTTGGGAATTTTCTGGGTCCGATGTATCCATGCCACTATGTGCATGAGGACAATCTACTGCCCAATTTCCTTCCCTATGACACTTTGGACAAGGTCTCCTAGGGCAGATGAGGATTAGGGCACCCCCGGGCCCAGTGGCCGGCTTTACCACATTTGAAACAGGGACCTGGTGGTTCTCGAGCCCCGGGGGGAGGAGGAGCAGCACGGACAGCACGGATCAGGTGGTCTGTCACCTCAGCCGGATGAGAGGCCGTGGTTAACATGTGACAGTGATTTCGGGCTTTGTCATTTCTCGCATGGTACACCTTAAAAGCCGCCTCTAGGACTTCTTCCTGTGGGGTCAAAGGGCCTTTCTCCAACTGTCTAAGCTTAGCCCTGATGTCCGGGTAGCACTGATTAAAAAAATGAGTCATGAGTAATTGTCTACCTTCCACGGTCTCTGGATCTAAGTTAGTATGCTGTAACAGAGCCTTTGAGAGGCGTTCCAAAAATGCTGAAGGATTTTCCTTCGTATCCTGAATTATCTCTGAGAGCTTAGTATAGTTTACTGGCTTGAGGGCAGCCTTATGGAGATCTGCCAGGAGGCAAGTTAAAAACCTGTCCCTAGCTAAAATCCCATCCAGAGTATTATAATCCCAGTGTGGCTCTTGCTCTGGGACCACCTCTGCTCCGGGAGGGTGGGAGGCAAGAGTTTGATGGGTCTCGTCTGCATGTTGCCTGGCCTGCTCCCAAACTCACCTGCGCTCTTCAGGAAGTAGGTTATTAGAAAGGATCATATAGATGTCATGAAAGGTGAGGTTATAGGATTGAGTAAGATATTGGAATTGTTTTATGAAAGTGGTAGAATTAGACATATAAGAACTCAGTAACTTTTCTATATGGGAAAGCTCTGAGAGTGAAAAAGGAACATGCACCCTAATCAATCCATCCACGCCGGCCACCTGTCACAACGGGAGAACTGTAGCGGGGCCTGGGCTTGGTTAGGGTTAGGTTCCTCGGAGGCGCGCGAACGAGTGAGAGGAGGTGTAAAGGTGGGTGCCGGAGCAGGGCAGCTGCCACGGCCAGGCACCGGAGAGGAAGAATGAATTAGTGACGCTGTTGGGGCAGGTGGGGTGGGGAGAGAGGGAGCTGTAGAGCAAGGGGCGGGAGATGGAGAGGTGGCTGCGCAAGCTGAAGCAGCAGGGGTGAGAGCTGAGGCTGAAGGGGCCGGAGCAGAAACCGAGGGAATGGGGGTAGCTTCCCGCTGAGGTTGAAAAGGCAGAGGTTCATTGGCTGGGTCCAGAGTGAAAATAGGGGGTTCTTCAGGAGCAGACGGCATAGCCAGAAACACGTGAGCAGGTGAACAGTTTGCAAGGACAGAGGGCTTAGACTTAGAGCTGAAGTAGGAAAAGGCTTGGATGTAGGGAATCTCCTTCCATCTGCCTGTGCGCTGGCAATAATTAGACAATTCCCGTAAAATGTCGGGGTTAAAGGTGCCGTTAGGCGGCCACTTTTGGCTGTTATCTGAATTGTAACAAGACCATTTTTTTGAACAAAGGTGGATAAGTGTGGAAGTCTGTAGGTAGGGCATTAAGGCCTGGGGTTTTAGGGCCTTTTACAAGGCACCCCGGGGGGAGGCTGGACTGATAAGCTTGGAAAGTTTGCTTCCCATGGTCAAAGCCGTGTAAACCCGCAAAAACAGCTACACCCAGGGCCTCACACAGAAGACATCTCTTGACTGTGGGGCGGGATGTAAAATCGGCGCGACCTTCACATGACTTGTGTGGAAGCCACAAGTAGGAAGGTAAGGCCTAGCTGGATCGAGCCGGTGACCGAACCCAGAGAGGCCAGAGGCTGCTCCGAGCAGCCACAGAAAAGAAAAGGAAAGAAAAAGAAATTAAAAAAGGGAAAAGTCTGGGGGACCCTGGGCCCCCAGTCGCAGGTGGTTTGGCCCCGGGCCATCCCAAACACGAGTTTAACCAAGAGAAGCAAAGCAGAGATGAATGCCAGGGAAGGGAACATCCATAGCCTTGAAGACGGTGGTTGGGGACAGTCTCCCCCCCCCCCCCCCCCCGTTTCTAAGAACCAGAGAGTTGCCGGGAGCTCAACAGTCAATTTCCCGGGGTCAGAGAAACAGTTAAGCTGGCCGGAATGGGAACACTCACCATTGAAAGATGGTGTTGTTCGCGGAGGCCGCGCTCAGGCAGATGGAACACGTGGGTTGTTTTTGAGAAAATCCCCGGTTGTGATTACGGTCCCAGGATTCTGGGGCCTGGGACGGGAAAGTCTTCTGAGTCTTGCAGCACCAATGTTGTTCTTTTGCCGCGGGTGGAGAGAAGACACAAGACACAAACAAACCCACGCAGGAGTTTATTAGAAATGACATGCTCACGGGCCCGAGGAAAACGTGAGGGAAGAGGAAGAAGAGGGTGGGGGGGATGGCGCATCTGTCTTTTAAAGGCTGCCTTGCACATGCGCATAGGGGTGGGTTGCGTGAGTACATCAGACGCTGGTGACGCAGATGGCGGGCGACTCACACCTTGCACATGCGCACAGGGGTGGGTTGTGTAGGTATCTCAGACGCTAGTGACGTAGATGGAGGGAGACCCATGCCTTGCACATGTGCACAGGGGTGGGGGTAGCCATGCACGCACACACGTGGGTCACGCACCCAAGAGGCTGCCTTTGGGACCCAGGAGTGCAGCCTTACGGGTGGCTAGATGATTACAAGTGTGATATCAAATTTTTGAGAAATAAATTATAGTGTTTTGGAAATTGAACTACAGTTTGTGATATCTCAGTTCTAACCTTTGATTCTGGTTTACGTTTACTAAGTATGTGCCTGTGGGGCTTAGTAGCCATTTATTACTTTCCAAATTGTGGGGGTGGGGTGTGGTCATCTTTCTTGTGTCTAAGTGATATTTCTGAACTCTGGAAATTTGCCTAATCCACTTATTTTTTTTTGTTGGAGTTCATATGGCATGGGATATTGTACTTTTGCTATTTTTACATGTTAATGGATAAAATAATTTTTGTCTTTAGGTTTAAGGTAACTTTCACTATTGAAATCTCCTTTTCAATAGGTGGCTCAGACATGGAGTAAACTGATAAAGATGCGGCAGGAAGATGGGGCAGACAAGCCAGAGCTTTGTGAGCTGTGGAGAAAACTGACTCAGCTGCTCGCTGAGGACATAGAGGACCAGGATAAGGAAACCCAGCAGATGGTATCAACTTGTTTATTCCTAGTGGTTGCCATCATGAAAATCAATACCCAGTTCAGTTAGAAGATGGAGGCACAGTGATGTAAACAGGGAAGCACTGTGTGCGTTGCAGTGGGCTGTGCATGCTCAGTTTTAAAGTCAGAAAGGTGCTTGCTGTTCAGATTAGAAGCCTTTGCGTGCAGTCTCAAGTAATGTGAAGAAGCATTAGAATTTCAGGACCTGTATTCATAAGAATCCACACTAGATCATTAACTTTGTCATTGTAGACCGAAAAAATATATAAAAACTGACTTTCCCAAAACTGCTGTAACTTCTAGAGAGTTGAACTTTGTAGGTATCATTCTTTGTGCTTGTTAACTAAGAACATTGAATTACTTAGTTTTCACTTAATAATTCAATTAGAATGTTTATATTTAATAAGTTATATTGGGTAATTCCGTTTTTTAACATATTGAAAAGGATTTTTAAAATATTCTAAAATGTTAGTTATAAACCATAGTTGGAAATACCTCTATTATATATTTTATTAGTAAGTTTAATAGTAACTTAATTTTTATTATAATTAATAGTTATTCAATATCCTCTTACTAAATTGAGTGTAATTTAACATCTTAGCAGTTACAGATTGAACACAACTTTGTCTATGTTTACCTGTTCAGTCATCAATTTGTTCTCGTGTTCAGAAAATGTTGTTGAGAATATACTGTATGCCAGGCAGTCCCCAAAGGGTTGAGGATCAAAATTGTAAGAAGAAGCTATTTGTCTGTTGTCACTGTGCCACTCAGCCCTGTCACTGGGAAGGTTTGCACTGGTGCACAGCTTCAAAGGTGCCAGTAGGTACTGAGTGTCTCTCTCCTGCTCTGTGTGTCGGGAGCCCGTGTAGATCATAGCTGTTCACCTGTGGTACCAAGGGAAGGGCCAGGGCCCGGGACCCGCTCCAGGGCACCTACCCTCCTTACACTGGCCTCACTCCCTCAAGCTTCTGCCACCACCAAGGGCACTGCAGGCCGCTGACCAAACCCTCAACACATGACCTTTCAAGGATATTTTTAGATCCAATTATAACACGCAGTAGTAATGATTGTCTTGAACAAGAAGTTGTAGAAGAAATTTAGTAGTGACAAAATTGGGTAGCTCATCAATTCCTTTTAAGCTATATCTATATAATATAGCCTTATATTTTTCTTGGTTAATACAGTATCAAACATATACCAAAATTAGTAAAATATAGATTTTATTTGCTTCTACTCCATGGAAGAAAATTCATAAATAAAAAAAAAAAAGGTGGTACATGTCTTTAATCCCAGCACTCAGGGATAGAGGCGGGCGGATCTCTGTGAGTTCGAGACCAGCCTGGTCTACAGAGCAAGTTCCAGGACAGGTTTCAAAGCTACAGAGAAACCCTGTCTCGAAAAAATAAAAAAAAAAGAAAAAAGAAAGAAAAAAGAATAATGTCTTACTAAGTAGCCCAGGATGGCCCAAACCCCTGAGTCTCTATGTTCCACAGTAAGCAAGCCTCTTCCCTTTTCCACCTTTCTTATTTCCCTTCCCTTTCCCCATCTCGCTCTCCTTTCCTCTTTCCCTTTGTCCTTCTCTTCCTTTCTCATTTCATCTTTCTTCTTCCCCTCTCTACTACCCTTCCTTATTTTTTTTTCTGTGTTGACAATTGAATCTAGTGCTTGTATGTTGTAGGACCATATTGAACACTGAGCTATTCCCAGTCCCCAGTTAACACACACACACACACACACACACACACGCACGCACGCACGCACACACAAAGACGTGGGCATGCACGCACTCACACACACGTACTCACACACACACCTGCATACTTTTTGTTTGCTTTGTTTTGTTTTTGATTTTGAGACAGGATCTTATTATGTAGCCCAGGCTGGCTTGGAATTCTTTTTTTTTTGTATTTATTTATTTGTTTATTTTACATCGCAACTGCATCCTCCCTTTCTTCCTCTTCCCTCCCTCTTTCCCTGCCCCCCAATCTGTCTCTCCTCTGTATTCACTCAGAAAGGGGCAGGCCACCCTGGACATCACTTCTTGATCCTCCTGCCTCTTTCTCCTGTATACTAAGGATTAACTGTACCTAAGAATTTTTTATGAGCATGTATTAACCATGCTTATTTATGGCATTCATACAAAGAACATTCATTGGTCATGTTCAGCCATCTCTCTACCCTTTCTTCTTACCTCCTGTACTTTTCTTAGTCCTTTTTTTAAAAATTAAAATATAATTGCATTTTCCTCCTTTTCCTTTCTTTCTCCCAACTCCTCCATGGTACAACCTCCCACTTTCTCTGAAATTCCTGGCCTTCTTTTCTTTGTTATCATTATACATACATTAGATATGCACAAATATATTAGTTCATATAGATATAGTCCATCCAGTGTTGCTTGCATATATATGACTACAGGGCTGACCACTTGATATTGAATAACCAATTAGGGGACAGCTCCCGGGAATGACCACTCATGCTCTCAGTGTTCCTTAGTTGCCTGTAGTTGTTTGTCTAGGTGGGGCCCATGAGATCCTCTTCCATGTTAGCATGGCGTTGGTGTTGTGCTTGTTCAGGTCTGTTTTCAGCAACCATGTTATTGAGATAACAAGGATATGCTGCCTTGTAGTTTCTATTGTACACAATTTCACAGCAGATTTCCTAGTGCCCTGGCTCTTCAAATCTTTTTGTTCCTTCTTCTGGAATGTTCTCTAAGCCTTGGTTCAGGAGTTGTGTTAAAAGAGTCATCTATTCAAGGTGGGCACCCATGATCAGTTGTTCCCTGCATTTTGAATTGTGGTTTTCTGTAATGGTCTCTGTTGTGAAGAGACGCTTCTTCAGTGAGGGTCAGGTGCTACACTTGAAAGATTTCCTTCTCTGGGTGAATTTCCAAAGAATGTGCTTGTGATGTTTTATTACCATACAAGATAATGTTCTAGCAGACTGCTTTGTAGCAACCAGCAGTGAAGGGAAAGATGCTTTATTAAGCTGATGTTTTAAATTTATAGTTGTCCCTTACTAGTTTAGTATCCTCAGTTGGCCATTTGGAGTTAGGATGCATTTTAGAGCTTACGTAGACATTTCCCCCCTCATTTAAGTTGTCAGGACTAAGCAGATTGTGGTGGCTCAAGCTGGAATTCCTGTAGTTGGGAGGCTGAGGCAAGAGGATTTCCACAAGATCAAGGCCAGCTTGGGCTACTAGTGAGATACCTTACCTTATAAATCAGACCAAATGGGTTGTAGAAGTGGCTGAGAGGTCCTGAGTTCAATTCCCAGCATTCACATGGTGGCTCACAACCATCTGTAATGAGATCCAGTGCCGTCTTCTGGTATACTGGCACACACAGGCAGAACACTGTATACATAGTAAACAAACAAACAAATGTGGTCAAACAAACGGAAGAATCATGAGGGCCAGGCATACATGTAGGTAGAACACTGTATGCATAATAAATAATAAATAAATAAGCAAATGTGATCAAACAAACAGAAGAATCATGAGGGCCAGGCATAAGTTGAGGTTTAGATTTTATAAAGGAGTCTTTAGCCCTGGCTGTCCTGGAACTCACAGAGATCCACCTGCCTCTGTTTCCTGATTGCTAGGATTAAAGGCGTGTGCCACCATTGCCCAGCTTTTAAAGGGCTCTTAATACAGTATAGCACTTGCCGCATTTTTCACTTAGCATGCTGCATCACAGCTGTCTGGTGTGTTTCAGCTGTGGACTGCGTTTGAGAGCGCACTGGACTTAGCGGACAGCGTTCCCAGTGAAGAGCACCGAGTGCTCTATCAGCGTTTCCTTCAGTGCTTATCTAAAGTAAGTGCCGTTTGTGTGTTTCTAATTATGGAAATGCTCATCAGTATGTTTGATTGCTGTTGGAATTCACCTTATTATGCTTTTATATTTTCAAGTTCCCTCATGAGACAACTAGGTTGAAGAAGGCCTGTGAAGGAATGATAAATATCTATCCTACCATACAATATCCACTAGAAGTGATTTGCTTATACTTGATTGAGTCAGGTAATTTTTTTTTTATATTGCTTTCCAGAGGTGTGTGATTGTATGAGAGTGATATTGCAATCAATTAAGCACTGCTTTAGTGCTCGCTATATATAAAATATCAATGTTTCTGGACATAAAAGAAACGGTTATGTAGTGTTGCTATTTACAGAAAGTCTTGAGAAATATAGGAGAGTAGAGTGATGCAGGATTATGGATTATACAGCTATTGATTCATCAATGAAATTCTTTTATTATTTAGTTTTATATTTTACAATTTTGTGAAGTCTTTTTGGTGGTGGAACTTGAAGGATGTCTTGAACTTTCTCTGATGTTAGATGACAAGTCTAGGAGTGCAGGTGGCAGCTGTGCAGTCGTGGTGCGTGAAACCTTCCCCTCCTGATTTGTTTGCTGCAGTAGAAGGAATAACTGAAACCTGTTTGTCTGAATGGGTTGGATTATATTAGACAAATCTTGACTGCCATGAAAAGGAAACATCGAGCTTCACAGTGTTGATAGTAATGCCGTAGTGATGGTCTGTTTTTTTAAATTTTTGCAGTATTGTGAGCTGTTAGTCTCTAAGTGAACTAGAGTAAATTCAGGCTGGAGAGTGTCTCTTGTGTGTGACATACTCTTGCTTCTTTGTGTACTTAGGTAGAAGAGAGGTGGTTGTTAACAGCTGGGTTACAAGGAGTTGAGACATCTGAAGTGTGTATGTCTGTGACCTAGGCAGGTACTTGTGTGCATGGTTTTTCATGACATCCTCTGTCCTTGTCAGTGTTTGTGCTGAATACAGTAATTTAACTGAAACAGTGATGGAGAAAATTGAGGAAGTAGTGAGAAGTTTAAAAAGAAAAGTGATACAAACTGAATTTCTGGGAGAAGCAGGGGAAGGGAAGCATGTGCTGGGGGCAGCAAGAGAAGCAGGAGGAGAATGACTATGTGGTCGTAGTCTCTCTGGACCACTTCACAAAGGGTCGGCTGCGCTTGACAGATGCTGCGTGAAGCCCTTGGAAGATAGGTACACAGGGACTGTCACACAAGGAGACACAGAGATAGGGACACAGGGACTGTCACACAAGGAGACACGGAAGATAGGGACACAGGGACTGTCACACAAGGAGACACGGAAGATAGGGACACAGGGACTGTCACACAAGGAGACACGGAAGATAAGATACACAGGGACTGTCACACAAGGAGACACGGAAGATAAGATACACAGGGACTGTCACACAAGGAGACACGGAAGATAAGGTACACAGGGACTGTCACACAAGGAGACACGGAAGATAGGATTATGATTTTGTGTTTAGGCCCAGGGAGACAGCTTAGGGTAAAACACTTGCTAGCATTAGTGACAGAAGCTCTGGGTGTGATCACTGACAAAAGTGAGACCCCAGCCCTCTAACAGCCCTGTATCCAAAGAGTCTGGAATGTAATATTGAGTTGGAAGTGTCGTCCCAGCCCCTGGCCTGCGAATTGCGCTGGTCCAGACTCCAACTCCCAGCCAGCCAAGCGCTGACCCCCTCCCCAGGGAGGGTCAGGAAAGAGTATTTAGGCTTGCATGCCGGGGGACTGGGACGGACGTGACACGTGGTTTCTGGTTTCACGGTTTTGCGCGTGCTCTCCCTCTGTACTCGCCCTCCTCCCTCCCATGCTCCCGGGCACCCAATAGCGTGGCACTCATTAAAGGTGGGCATTTTTGATCCAGTCTAATCTGGTTTGATAGGAGTGTTTTTTGTGCTAGCAGAGAGGCTTGGTTAGGAAATATTCCTAACAGCGAGGTTTATATCTTAGAAGTGTTTGAAAATGCGGGTGACAATAAAGAAATGAGTGCCATCGAATTCTACTTTTTTTTCCTCCAAACCTTAGGTTTATTTAAAAGAGAAAATTTTAGTGTTCATTGGTTGGTTTCTTTGGTATGTCAGAAATTATTTTCAAAACAAAATAAAACCTTTTGCTGTTATATAATTTAGGAAATTGAGTTCCATAGAGCTATTTTGTATCTATCAATTTATACATGAAGTTTTAGTTTTTAGCAACCTTAGGACTTGACTGCCTTTTTGAGAAGTAAAAATTGGGTTGTTAAGCTTTTTTTTGTAATTGTTTATGTTAGCGAGTGTGAGTGTTACAGTTCTGGAGCTTCAAGGATCCAGGTACATAAATGGAATAAAGCTTATCAGGAAACCAGGCTACACCTGGAGCCGCAGCAGGACAGCTCTGGAGGCTGGAGCCACAGCAGGACAGCCCAGCCCTGGAGGGAAAGCTGTCCTGACTTATCCAGAAGCCAGGCTACCTAGAGCCGCAATAGGACATCTGGAGGCTGACACCACAAGAAGGCAGCTTAGCCTTGGGGAGAGAGGTGTCCTGACTTCAGGGAAGCCTGAAGCTGGGATGTGGTGGGGGATGGGCTCCTGGCAGGATATAGCAATCCTGTTCCTCTCCTAGGGAGACTCTACAGCTGAGCTCTGCTCTGTTCCCCTAAAAGACTGTCCTAAGATAGCTGTCATGTTAACTTCTGCTACACTCTGCTAAAGGGGAAGCCCTGCAGAAATGTGGCGATCCCCATAGGCTCTGGCAGAAAGTTGTTATTTTTTCTGCCCAGCCTTGCTCAGCACCCCTAAGGGAACATCGCAGCAAGGTTCTTCTGTTCTGCTCAGTTCCCTGAAGGATGTCTCAGCAAGGTTCTTCTGTCTGCACTTGGGTGAATTAAGGTCTTCACCCAAGACTCTTAAGAAAGAGATTTCTTTGGGAAGGAGGAGTCCAGGAGAGCGGCCACCGCTGCCAGGGTGGGAAAGGACAGCCTGGGATTCAACAGGCAGAGGGGCTTATCTAGGGCTTCTTAGGGGCGGAGTGTTCTCAGGGAGAAGTTTTTCTGTTTAGGGATTGGTTAGTTTAGTTGGTCAGGGACAGAGGTGTATGTAACATTACTTACAGATTATTCATTGGTATGCATCTAATATAATGCATACATCGAAATATAATGGCATTATGTAAATAATTTACTTTTAATATGTGATTGAATCAGTGATCCCATATGTGGTTTGGTCATATATATTTCACAATAGATGTTAAAAAAGCAAGTCTTTTAAAATATTATTTATATTTCTTCCCCTTGCTTATTGTTTTAATTTGTCTGTCTTAGTAACTTTTCAGAATTTTCCTTTGTGATTAAACAATTTATTAAAGTGTTGAGTGCTCCTCATTAATTATAAACAAATAACATTTTTCACTTGGGGTACATATGAACTTCTAGGTTGGAGAAAATGGAATTATAACAAAATGTATGTTTTCTAACCAAAATTATTTTACTAAAATAAATTAAGGTTATTGCAGCATTGTAATTAATACATAAGTCTAATAATTATATATACAAGAATAGTTTGGTAAAAATGTATGCAGTGTATTGCTAACCCTGTAAATCTAAGAAGACTGTGACAAAGTCTTCATTTGGTGTCTTGATTCTAGCCCAGCATCCTTTGATACCAGGATGTTTGGAAAGTCCATCAGAGTAGGCTGCCATGCCTCTAGCTGTGTGTTATTCCCTCAAGGAACGAATAAGATACTCTGTTTCTTTCATGCATATGCTAAAGTTGATATGGCTGAATAGGTGCTACTGCTGAGAGTGCCACGGGCTGTGTGGCAACCCATGGACTAGTAGCCGTAGGTTTCTCCTTCAAAACCTTTGCGCATGAGTTCAGTTTCAGAGTACATGTGTATATAAAGTGATTTAACTCCCAGTGTTTAAGCATGTTGATGAACTAATGATATCTTCTATATTTGCTGCTTTATTTAAATTTTTATTTCCTTCATACATACTTAGTAAAGTATGTATGAAGCAGCTTTTGAAATTTATGTATATGGGCATTGCAGTTCAGAATTCGGTGTACTTAGTGTATATATGCATATAATATATAATAATATATAATATATATGAATGCTAATAATGTTTTCTTTTAATCTCAGGGAGTCTAACCGATGAGGGACAGCAGTATTGTTGTAAACTAGTGGAAATGAATTCAAAAAGTGGACCAGGCCTCATTGGCTTAGGCATTAAAGCTTTACAAGACAAGAAGTATGAAGATGCTGTTAGTCACCTAACAGAAGGTAATGTACAGAGTGTGGTATTTGGTATGACTACAATTTCAGCCTTTCTGTAAGGACATAAACCAAAGTGAAATGGAAGATGAACACACATACTCTGGAGTCTGCTCATTAAATTTGAGTTTCACTCTTCAGCTCAAGAGCATGGAAAAGTTCAACTGTATGTGTCCTGGTGATTTCCTTTGTACGGTAGGGATACTTTGAGGAAGCTTAGATACAGATAGGCTTGGCTCAGTCAACTCAGGTGTGGCGGTTTTTTGGGCAACTTACATTCTAGTTGAGATGTGACTGACAGAGTGAAGAAGGCAGCTGGAGCGAGTGGGAGGACACTGGGTCAAGGAATGCACTTGTGGAATAGCAGAGCTGAGGAGAAAACTGTTGTTTCACATAGTTCAGTAAGATTTGAGGATGGAGTGTGGGTATGGGAAGGTTAGGAAGTGAGGCTGAACATGGCCTTGCAAACATTGTTAACAAGCTTACAGTGTGTCCTGAGGACAGCAGGAGCCCATGAAAAGCTCTAAGCATAGAAACTATCATATGATTTGCGTGTTTAGAACTTCTCGGGCAGCATGGGGCTGGGAAGGTAGATGAGTCAGTCAAGTGCTTTTCTTGTGACCATGAGGACCTGGGATCGACTCCTAGAACCCATGTTATTTATGATTATTTCATCCTAGGCTTGAAAGAAAGCCCTCTCTGCATAGCTGGCTGGTATCATCTAGCAGAAGCCCAAGCCAAAGTGCACAGACCTAAGGAAGCTATTCTTTCTTGCAGCCAAGGTATTCTTATGTCCTTTGTGTTTGTATTCAGGAGGACAAATGTTGTTTGCTCTCGTCTAACTTGGGAAAGAGACTATTTTAAAAAGATAGCCTTTTGTTTTTATTTTAAATCTGTGGTTAATTTAAATGGCACTGAGGAAAATAAATAAATGCCTGATCTGTGTGCATGTCTGCTACTATATGCATCTTTAAGGTGAGGGCATAGGTGCGGTGTTCTGCTTTTCCAACAAGGAACTTTCTGGTATGTTTAGGGCCTTCATGAGTTCTTAATGCCATGGATATAGATGAGAGATGATTCTTTGTTCCTGACCTAGTTGGTTGTCAAACTTCTGTATTTGACAGTCCATTCTAATTCAGCTTCTTCCAGAGCCCATAGAGAAGGGTCTTAGTTAGGGTTTCTATTGCTATGAAGAGACACCTTGACCATGGCAACTCTTACAAAGGAAAACATTTAATTGGGCCTGGCTTACAGTTCAGAGGTTCAGTCCATTATCATCATGGTGAGACATGGTGGTGTGCAGGCAGACATGGTGCTGGAAAAGAAACCAAGAATTCTACATCTTGCAGGCATTAGGAACTGGTCTGTCTCACTGGGCATGCTGGAACATATATGAGACTGCAAAGCACACTTCAACAGTGACGCACCTTCTCCAACAAGACCATACCTACTCCAACAAGGCCACACCTAATAGTGCCACTCCCTTTCGGGGCTGTTTTCTTTTGAAGCACCACGCTAATTCTAATCTAAGTCCATTCTAATCTGACTTCTTTTCCCTTCCAGTGTCTTAATTTACTAGAAGCAGAGGACTAGTCGCCAGCGATATTCTTAAGCACCATTAATTTTATTCCTACCATGTGAAAACAGAGGTCTTAAATTCATGTGTTTGGTTTTAAATTCAGATCTTTCTAGAAGAATTTGAGAGAAATTTTATTTGTGATTGGATTATTCATCTCTCTCTATCTCTCTATATAATATGTATTATATATATTAGAAATTTTGCTTACTGTATCTGCAGTGTATTATGTTATCCTTTTAAAAAGAAAATCTTAATTTTTTTAAGATTTACTTCATGTTATGTGTATGGGGAATGCCCACATGTATGTCTGTGCATCATGTTCATGGGTTGCTGTGGAGGCCAGAAGAAGGGGGGGATCCTGGAGCTGGAATTGTAGGTGGTTGTAAACTGCCCTGTGGGTGCTGGAAGACAAACCTAGCTTTTTGGAAGAGCAGCCATCTCTCTATTCCCATATGTCATTCTTTAAAAGTTTTTTTTAAACATTTATTTATTTGATTATTTGTGTATGTGTGTATGCACACATGTGCACATGCCATTACATGAGTGTAGAAGTCAGAAGACAACTGGCAGAATTTAGTTCTCTTCTATCTTTTAGTTCTGGGCACTGAAGTCAGGTTGTCAGGCTGAGCAAACACCATTGTTTTCTAAGCTGTCTCTTTGACTGTGTGTCATAAATAGCAAGCAAGCTGAAATGCTGGAGATTGATTTCCATATCCTCAATCTTATCAGCGCTTAAGAACATAGATAATCATGGTGCAGCAGGTGGCAGTCATCATCAGAAGAATCTTTGTCTTCTCCTGAAAGCAGAGGCTTTGCTTAAACTCTCCGATTGTGAATCTTCAGAGGAAGCAATTCGCATTCTTGATCAGGTAGGTGATCTGAGTTTCCAGCCATCTCTCCCTGTAGATGCACGCTCAGTATTACACTCTGGTAAATCTTCCATACCCTTGAACCTGCTCGCCTTAGTCAGGGTTCCCACTGCTGCGGAGAGACACCATGGCATGGCAACTCTATAGAAGGAAATATTTGATTGGGGCTGGCTTACGGTTCAGAGTTGTAGTCCATCCTGGCTGGGAGCATGGCAGCATGCAGACAGAGATGGCGCTGGAGAAGGAGCTGGAGAGTCTCCAGGCAGTGTCTTAGGTGAAGAATCTCTGTTTGGTTTTAGTGCCTGTTCTCCTGTCTGGTTTTTGTCTTATTGCAGTAGCACACTTGATTTTAACAATATAGGGCTTCACCATTTTCCTTCAGAAAATGTTTTACAGATTATTGATCGAGTGGTGACTTCATAGCTTCATGTTCAAGAATGTAAGGCTCGGTTCCTCCACAGATGTTGATTTTGTTTTTAATTAGGAAACTGTTTTCTTTAGGCTTTTGGTTTAATTTGAAATTCCTTAGTGAGAAAGCATAACTGGCAGATCATGAATTTTAGCCACATTGTTTCTTAAAGAGTTTTGTCAAATATATTAGTTATTGCAGTTTTTTTCATCATTGCTTTGTGTATTTCAAAGGATTTTGCATTTTTGCTTTCTTTAAAGTAACAGCAGCTGCTGACCTCCTTTAAGAACTCCTATGTAGCAGGATGTGGTGTTTCACAGGATGTGCTGGTTCATGCCTGTAATCCCAGCACAGAGGCTCAGGCAGAAAGGTGATCATGAGTCCAAGGCCAACCTGTGACACATGAATTCTGGGCCACCCTGAGCTACACTGTGAGACCCCAAAACTCAATACCTTACTTTCTACTTGTCTGTCTTTAGTATGCATCTTGTTTAGATGTTTTATAGACACCTTTCCAATACCTTTTGTGACATATACAAAAAGCATAATGAAAAGTTTTTTTAAAATGTAAGAGTCCATATCTGAAACAGAAAATTTGTAAGTTGATAATAAACATCATGTTATGCTAGAAAACACTGTAAAAGGGCCACACTACACACACAGGAGCTGTTCACTGAGGGCAGCAGCACATGTGCCAAAGAGAAACACTGATTAAATATGTCTGAATTTATGTGTGCATGATGCTTCCACGAAGAAAAAGATCCCAGCAAGCTTGCGAAAGCACCTCACGGGCTGATATTAGGGAACAAACTGCAAAGAGGGAAAGCATTTATTGTGCCTCTCTTATCCACTGCTCTTTGAGATGGCCGAACAGGCGACGGGGGGACAAGCTCCTCTAGCTTTAGTATTTCAGGTGACAATGGAAGGAGCATGATCGACTAGAAGTCATTTTGTAATCTTTAATAAATGAGTAGATGTAGGCACTGAGGGTCAATGACTTCCACAGAGAAAAGGATATCCTGACGCAACCACGACAGATCGTTGCTGGACCAGGTCTAGCCCTGCCTGTTGATGCAGGGACCAGGGAGAGTATCAAACACCATGAGAACACATTCAGTCATGTCTTTTCTTTGTGAAACTGTGACAAATGGTATGTGTTTTCACAGTTAAGTTATAAAAAAGAAAGCAGAGAGATAGAAGGGGACCCTGGAGATAAAAGATAGTTAAGAGAGCTGTCTTCTTATTGAGATATATGCACCTTAGTTGAATTTCGGCTAAAATAAGTTGCTCAAATTCTTCATGAGGCAACTAGGAAATCTGATCATATGAAAACTACAAGGTTGACTTTGGGTCTGAGAATGGTAGTGTTTTTGCCATTTACAAACAGCTATCTTAAATGTGCATGTTGAAATATCACAGGTGAGAATTACAGTGCCTGACATTTGTAATAAATTCATCTGAATGGTATGGCAAAAGGGTGGATATATACATGGACTGACATAGCCCTTGAGTTTATAATTCTGTACCTGGATAATGAGTATGTTATAAGGTTGTTACACTGGTCTTTAATTTTCTTGTGTATTTAAAGTTTCTCCAATTAAATGATTAAAGAATAAAAATATGGATAATAATGGAAGTCTGATGACACCCTGTCATAACCAGCTCATTTGTGTCTGTTCCCTGAGCAGAACACACACCCTGCAGCTTTCTGGAGAGACTTGCAGCAGCTGTCAATCATTTTCTAGGTTTCAGATGCAGATAATACCCCACGACTGCTGGTTCTTCGAGGCCAGGCCCATCTGAACACAGGCGCTGTAGACAAGGCTGCAAAGGTTGGTGCTTGTCTTTCAAATGGAACAGTATTTGAAGGGTAAAAGAAGGTTCTAGGAGTTTAGTTCAGTGTTACAGTGCTTGCCTACAAAGTGTAAGACCCTGGATTTGGTCCCAAGAACCCAAAATCAAATCAAATAAAATATAGAATGAGAACTAAACAAAAAACTGAGAGATAAAAGTAAAAAACCATTTAAAAAATAGCTATTTTTTTTATTCTCTGTGAATAGGTCTTTTTCCTGCATGTGTCTTTGTACCATGTGCATGCCTGGGGTCCTCAGAGGTCAGGGAAGGGTGTTGGATCTCATGGGGCTGGACTCATAGATGGTTGTCAGCTGCCATGTGGGTTCTGCGAACCAAACCTGGGTCCTCTGGAACAGCAGCCAGTGCTCGTAACCACTGAGCTGTCTCTCCAGCTCCCCGTTTGTTTTTAATGGGATATGAAATTGACAAGTATCTTCTTGACAGATCATGGAAGACCTTCAAGCTTCTTACCCTGTCCTGGCCGAAGTCCACGCACTTGAGGGTTTGATTCATTTTTCTAAGAAGGACTATCTGCAAGCAGAAGCATGGTGAGGGTGTACAGATTGCCTGGTGCTCCATTCATCTCAGTTGCTTCTTAAAGATTTGAAGTAGCCTTAATGAAGTTCCACCGTAGATGTGTGTGTGTGTGTGTGTGTGTGTGTGTGTGATTTCACTAGCATAGGAGCTATACATTTTTCTGTGATTAATTTCTAGTCTAATTAGTTGATCATAATGTTCAGTTAGAGAGTGTAATATTTGGTGTATGTTCTGAACATGTATAGTGTTAAAAGGTCACTATTCTTCTTAAAGCTCTTCTTTCAGTAATACCATTATTTGCTTATTATAGTCTAGATCCTGAAGTAGTGAAATGTTTTAGATTTGGGAATTTTTTTAGATTTATTTTATGTGTACGAGTGATTTGCCTTCAGTGTATGTATGTGTACGACATGTGTACCTAGTACCTGAGGAGTTCAGAATATGGTGTCAGATCCTCTAGAACTGGAGTTCCAATTTGGAGCCTTCCTGTTAGTACTGGGAACCCAGGTCCTCTGGAAAAACAGCAGGTGTGCTTAACCCTGAGGCACCTCTTCATCTCCTAGATATGGGTTCTTGAATCACCTAACTTGATTGTTCTGTCTTGGAGTCCCTTATGTTTCATACACACACAAACACACACACACACACACACACACACAGATACACACATACACGGAGACACACACTTACTACTTCTTTCCACTCCCTCTTGGTTATTTAGTTTCCAGAGAGCACTTGAGAAAGACACTGAAGCTGCTGAATATCATTATCAGCTTGGGTTGACGTACTGGCTCATGAGTGAAGAAACAAGAAAAGATAAAGCAAAGGCTCTTGCCCATTTTCTGAAGGTAAGTGGTGCTACTACTAAATTCTTTGTTAAAGTTGATTTGTTATGCAGTCAAATAGCCAACAGAATAGTTATTTAAGATTACTATTTACTAAAGAATCATTTTGCATTTCTTTTCTCATGGAAGAGGTTTTGTGAGAGTATTTTTCCTAGATGAGAATTTAAATTATGAAGTATAAAAGTGTCCTCTTCGGAAGCGTCTGTTACAGAAGCTGAGACGCGCAGGCTGCGGAAGCAGGGCTGCTTCAGCTGAGGCCCCCGTAGTCTCAGGGAGCGTATTAACTTAACATTTGATTACCCAAGAAATGCTAGCTTTGCCTTGTGTTTATTTTCCATAGGCAGTGTGGAGCAGCTTTTGTGTTTGTTTTAAATACCATACTAAAGGATTCTTTTGGCATAATTCTGTACTTTCGATAAAATAGTTTCTTTTTTTAAATCCTTAATATGCATTAAAATAAACTTTTACTATTCCATTGTCAACGTTTATTTCCAAGGCTGCAAGACTGGACACATACATGGGTAAAGTTTTCTGCTATTTAGGTCATTATTACCACCTTGTCGCTGGAGATAGGAAGAGAGCTCGCGGATGTTACAGGAAAGCCTTTGAATTAGATGACAGCGATGCTGAGTCTGGAGCAGCAGCCGTTGACCTAAGTGTGGAACTTGAAGACACGGTCTGTCTTATGACCACTCTGTTTCTTAGTCTTTTATGCCAGTATATAAATTGGAATGTTTTTATAATATATTTACTTGAAAGTTTTTTTCATTATTCTTTGTACGTAAAATAGAAATATCTTTGCACTTATTTATAAACTACTTTTTCTTCTCATTGACAGATACTAAATTCCTTGTCACTCTTCTGTGTATACTTTTACATGGCTGTGTACCTGTCTCCATGGCATTCATATGGGGCCTGTACATGACTCTAGTGTTGGAGGAGGGCACCATTTGTTGGTTTCTGGCCACTTAGCCCTGAAATAACCACACAGAATCTGTATTAATTAAATCACCTCTTGGCCCATTAGCTATAGCCTCTTATTGGCTAACCTTTACATATTAATTTAACCCATTTCTATTAATCTGTGTATCACCATGAGGTTGTATCCTACCAGCAAAGTTTCAGCACGTGTCTATCTCCGGTGGCGAATCCACGGCATCTCTCTGACTTCGCCTTTCATCCTCCCAGCATTCAGCTTAGTTTTCCCAGCCCACCTAAGTTCTGACTTTTCAACAGGCCAAGCCAGTTTTCTTTATTCATTAATGGTAATCACAGCATACAGAGGGAAATCCCACATCACCTCCCTTTTCTGTTTAAATAAAAAAGAAGGCTTTATCTTTAACATAGTAAAATTACATACAACAAAACAGCTATCAAGTAAGAATTACAGTTATATCTATTTTATCTTCTATCATAACTAAGGAAGACTATATTGTTATCTATTCTTCAACTCCATCAAAGACTCCAGAAGGATAAAATATTACCTAAGTAAACAGGAAGTACATTGTAAGCAACTTCCAAAACTCTAGAATTGACAGAGACATCTCACTGCCTGGACAGTCACCCAAAGTTCTTCTGTATCATCTTTAGCCTACTGGCCCATAGTATCTGGCAGACTTTTTCATGAAGCAGGAAACTTCAAAGACTGTTCTGCCTATATTGGCAGTTTGTCAGTCACTTTCTTCTGTGTCCTGCAGAATGTTTAGCAGACTCTTTTGTGTAGCAGGAACCCCAAAGGATGGTCTCACCTTTAGGCAAGTTCAGCAGTCATCTCTCTGTGTGTCCTGCATGTCCAGTTAAGCAGTCCAGGCAAGAGCAGTTTCTTGCCCAAATGGCAAACTCCATAAGGAGCCTCTTTGATGAATACCTATCTAACTGGAATATATCTATATATCTAGAAAATCTAACACGACTACAAGCTTGACTATTATAGATGACTCTCTATTAATCTATATTTCTTAATTATACATTACATTTTTAAATGAACTATACAATCATAATATCTTAATCAAGAACATAAATATATATATAACAAGATTGACCTTAAATTTGCATCAATAAACCAAGATCTATACCAATGCAAATTATTCATACCTATATCACTATAGGCCTGAGAAAGGGCAGCGCCAGGTGTCTTTTCTTAAGAACTTTCCACTTTGACTCTGAGAGAGCTTATTCACTGAACCTGAAGCTCATTGACTCAGCCAGGCTAATAGATCAGTACCCTTCAGGAATTTGTCTGTCTTCGTCCACCCCTCTCCCCCTCTGCCCCCGCCACAGGCCGCAGTGCTGGGGTTTCAGGAACATTCCCCACCCCATCTTTTTATCTTTTTACACAAGTTCTGGAGATGTGGGGACCGGACCTCAAGTCCCAATGCCTGTGTCCCGAGTTCCAGTGTTTCCTTTATTATTAACGTTAGTTTTTTGTGTTTCATTATAAATTATAAAAATCAGAAGTGGGAAATGAAAGTATGTTTTTTTCATAATTGTGTATTTTTATATTTGATGTTTCTGACATTGATATTTTCTCATTAGGAAACTGCTTTGGCTATCTTAACAGCAGTAACTCAAAAGGCAAGTGCTGGAGCAGCGAAGTGGGCCTGGCTTAGGCGAGGCCTGTACCATCTGAAAGCTGGTCAGCATTCTCAAGCAGTGGCCGAGTAAGACAACTCATCACATTTACATTTAAACCGTGTGTGCTTCCTTTGATAGCCACATGACTTTTAGACCTGGCCTTTAAGCAAGATGCACTTTGAGAGAACCATAACAAAATTTATTGTTTGGGTGCTTATTGCCTGCAAGGTACTAGAATTTAAAGGGTACCAAATCATGTACTGTTGTTGAGGAGTTAGCCTGAAGTCTTGTTGACCTCATAGTGCATAGGTCCCTCGAGAGACATGCAAGTAATAAAAAGCCAAGCTCTCTGCTGCGCTACCATTTGTTGGCTTAGGTAGCAGGGGAGATCATGTCAGCCTGAAGGGTGTTTTGGAGAGGCCTATGTGTGATTGATTTTAGTCATTTTGCTTGAAGTGTATTTCAGAGTAAAAATATAATTGAGTCAAGATAGAGTCATGTCTGATATGTGTTAATTTCTAGGATGTAAATATTCTGATCTTTTCATAGACATGCCATTTGATCAGAAATATCAGCGTCCCTCTCACTCCTGTATTTCAGATGTTTGAGGAACACTGACAGGTTGATAGATTGATGGCTCCCTGTCCTGGTGGCATAGAAAACTGGAGTTCTGTCAAACAATAAAGAAAAAGAAACTATGGTTTTCCCCCAAAAAGCATTTTGCTCTTATATTTTAAAAACCACTTCACAAAATCTTCTTACTATTAAAAATACTCAAATTGTAAAAAAAAAAAAAAAAAAAAAAAAAAAAGCAGGGAAGACTGCTTTAAGTATCACTTTTACAAATCAAAGGACTTGTGGATGATTTTAGATGTGGGTGTAGTTTTATTACTTTTAATTTTTCACTGTTTCTTAATTGTTAAGTTTGCAGGCAGCATTAAGGGCGGACCCAAAGGACTGCAATTGTTGGGAATCCTTGGGAGAGGCGTACTTGAGCAGGGGAGGCTATATGACAGCCTTGAAGTCTTTCAGCAGAGCCAGTGAGCTGAACCCAGACTCCACCTACAGTGTGTTTAAAGTGGCAGCAATACAGCAGGTCCTAGGCAGGTATGCAGAGGCCATCGTTCAGTATCAGCTGATCATTAAAAAGAAAGAGGATTATGTGCCGGCCTTGAAAGGTAATCTTAAGAGTTTCTATTTTAATTTTAATAGTACTGAACTGTAAAACCCCAGTAAATTTTCTACCTACCTATATTAAATAGCTTGAAAAGCATGTGGTCAATAGCAAGTATCTGATGAGAATTTCTTATTGTATAACTTGATATAGATTTGTGAAGCTGCAAAACAATCCTACACCAATTAAGAAGTGTGGATAATAAAAAGGGTTATTTATTTGAGGGGAAAAACCTTACAGATCACCATCCTAAGCAACAGTCCTCTCATCTCAAACAGGAAACAGAGAGAGAGTCTAGCAGCCAGAACGGAAGCTGGAAGCAAGAGAGAGTGTGCCCAGTTCCCGCTGCTTTTTTTAAAGTATAAGAGACCACACCCCACTGGGCAGGTATTTTAAAGGCTATTGGCTGAAGGAGCAGAAGGAGCTCCCGCAGCACCTGCCCCCTTTGTTTAAGTAAGAGAGTTCGAAACCTGATACAAAACAATACACATTAGGAACAGATATCAAGTACAAGATTAGAATTACAATCAGCATAAACAATATTATGTAAGGAACATATGCTAAATGTTTTAATAAACATTTTATCCTGTGGAGTCTAATTCTTGTATAGGAAATGGCTTGGTTAGATCATAAGAGTACAGTAACTATGACTATCTAATCTTCAACCCTATCGAAGGCCTGAGAAGGGAGATAATATTACTTGAGCAGGCAGGAAGTTCAATCAAGTAGCTTCCAAAGCGAGCAATATATGACAGAGACAATTAGCTACCTGAGCAATCACCCAAAGTCTCATTTGCAACATTGAAGCAACCAACTTTGGCTAAGGCCTAGTATAACTGACAGACCATTTTTAGAGGCAGGAAAAATTTTAAAGCCAACTTGGCAACATTTGCCAGACTTGCTTATCCACTTTCAAATACTATGTAACTTGTCAGTGGTTGAGGCATTGTCAGTTCCTTGCCCAAAGGCAGGTTTTGCCAAGCAGAAAACAAGCTCTAAGTGGAGTGTCTTCAGTGATCAACACTTTCTTGGGAATAGATTGGTGCTGTCAGAAGCAATTATGTCTCATGTCAACAGAACCCTAAGTTGTTTAAATGCCATGTTCCACAGATCCTTGAAGTGGTTGAAGATTACCTATCTAGACAGAATACAATCTCTATGTATCTAAAGAACCTAATTGATCTAACTGTATGTACAACAAACATGAACAACTATTGACCTATAATAATATGAAAATATACCCTAAAAGTTGTATCAATATACAAAATGTCTTAAATTGAGGTAGGAACATGCATATATATAATCTGACAGATCAAGTTTTTATTTTCTAACAGTTCATAAATAGTAATATGGTAGAGATTAACTTTAGACAAATAGAGCAAAAGCTATTAGGCCCCAAATAGGTCTTCCAAGCAAATTTCTATGATGCTATGTTTTAGTAATTTTATATTTTATTCCTAGAATAGCCTAATAATTTTTATTTAATAATTTTATTATGTTGCAGAACCTTACTTAAATTATTTTAAATACAGTTTTCTATGTTTTGGAGTTAAGCTGATTTTAGTGCCCCCTTCAGTAGCCCTTCCTAACCCTGTTTTTAGCTATAGAAGGAAGAGCACCACCTACGACTTAAGTTCTTGAGACTGTATCCTACCCTTTCGTACTATATATGCTACTGTATGTGCTCTCTGTTTGCTTCTTATAAAAGGTACCATGAAGGTTTCAGTTGTTGGTATTGTAGGTTTTGGTAGCATATAGCAGCTTTGAGCTTGGGATCCCTTTCTTTTCTCTACCTTCCTCTCCCCTTTTCTTTATTTATAAAACTTTCCTAAAGAGAAAAGAGCTTACTTCTATGAAATATTTCCTGGCACTTAAGGAGTTTACTTCTCCATTTAATTTTTACTGTAGAGTTTGCTATACAGAGTTTAACATAAAAGATCAAATACTATTTGCATTATAGCTAAATCCATATGATGGAGCATAGTAGTGCCCCTAGTTTGGGACACATCAAAGACAAATTAATGTTGAGAGAGTGCTGTGCAGGTGATTTCCTGTGAGTTTTAGTGCATGTTGATCACAACAGAACCTTGACATTGGAGATCTTTTCTAAATGTGTCAAGATTGTATTTAGAAATAACTTTATAAAATAACACTGCATTTTCTGGGACGCTTTCTTCAAGGATCAACAGATTTATCTCACGTTGGCTCTAAGTGTTCATTTTGTATGTTGTAATGATGTGCACAACTGTCCTTACTGCAGGTTTGGGTGAGTGCTATCTGATGATGGCGAAAGCAGCCTTAGTGGATTTTCTGGACGGAAAGGCTGTAGACTATGTGGAGAAAGCACTGGAATATTTTACTGGGTTGGTATCACCCTTGTTTAGCACTCTTACGTTTTTGGTGGCATAATAAAGCTAATTTAGAGTATAATTTTATGTCTATGCTGTTAGATACAGCAGTTATTCAGATTGTCAAGCATGAAGAATAGCAGATGTGCCAATTAATTCTGTAGCAAACAAATGAGTAATTTTACTCCTGATGAGAAAGACACGTTGTTGTGCTCTTTGTTATGGCTGCCTTGTTGTGGCGACGTGGTAAACAGTGGTCACTATTGGAGCAGAAGCTCTGACGAAGTGTCTTAGCGTCTCACCTGGGACAGGGAGCCTCTCTGGTTGAGAAGGGAACTTCAGACAGAGAGGTCGCTTTTCATTCATCAGCAGGCTTGCTTCAGGCTTCTGGATGGGCTGAAGTGAGGGAAAATGAGCCCTCAGATTATTCCTGGAGAGAAGTTTAAGAAAAAGTGATGTATCTAGTAAGAAGAGAATTGGGGAGATTTCAATGTAGTGTGTTATAGAAGGGCAAAGTGTTACTCATGTTAGATGCCTTAAAAAGTCCACGGAGTAAGGGCTGGAAGATGGCTCTGCAGGTAAAAGCAGTTGCTGGGCAAGCTTGAGGACTGGAATTTAGATGCCCAGTACTCGTGTTGTGTGTCTGAGCATGTGCCTGTAACTCTTGGCGTTTGGGAGGCTGAGACCAGAAAGTCACTGAGTCTTACTGGCTGCCAGCCCACCTTTAGGTTCAGTGAGACGTCTGCCATGTTTCAAAGAAATATGGAGAGGGATAGAGCAGGACGGTCGATGGCCTCTGTACTCATATGCACACGCCCTCCTCCTCACCCCTGAGCACACACCCCAATGGTAATGGCAATAGCAAGTTTAGAGATTGTCTTGGGCACAGTGGTGCATGCCTGTAATGCAGCCACTTGGGAAGCCAAGGCAAGAGGATTGCAAACTTCAAAGAATCTCAGTAACATCTTGGCAGCAGCTATATCACTGAGCTGAATTCCTAGCCCTGATAAAAAGAAATAAAGTTGAAAAGACATGAGTTTGGACAGTTAAGATTGCTACTGTTTTCTTTTTTCTACTTATATTTGTCAATTTTAGAAACCTTACTAAGATATTAAAAGGAGCTTAGGAATAATGTCCTTCCTTCTGATTTTCACAGTGGTTGGGTTTTCAGTGGGGATTGCAATAATTAGTGTTTCTGGGGAGACACTGGCTGGACTCCTGAAGTAGGAAAGGCTATGAAGACGTCACATCTGCTTGTCCATCTGCCTGTGACATGGCAGGTGTGTAGTCTTGCCCTAAAGTGAGAAAGGCGGAGAGAGATGTGCCGTCTGATTCTTCTCATCCTAAGAGGAACTAGGATGATGTCTTCAGACCCTGTTTATTTTCCGAGTCGTTTCTCCAGGCGGCTCTTACTTGCTCCTCCAGGTAGATCTTTAGACTTTCTTGTTTGGAATTTTTATTTATTTATTTTTGCCCTCAGTGAAAATCCTGTGCTCTAGCAAATATAGTTGGTACACACATAGTTGTTACATTGTTTAGTCTTTTGAGGGGAAGTCCAAGGACATAAACTTTCATAACAAAAAGTCACTGCCTTGATTATTGATTAACTAAACCAGAAGGCACACCTCTAGAACCCTGGTATTAAAAGCAAACTGAAACAGCAGTAACAGACCTGCCCTAAACTAGTCCTCAAGTGTTTTCTCTTTAGTTTGCGCCCCTTCTCACAATTATGGTGAAGATATCTGAAAAAAACGAAAAATTTTCTGCCACATGAAATAATCAGTTTTTCCTGCTTCTGTTTTTTCCAGATCTTTTTCTTCTCCTAGTAAGGAGGTGATAGAATAGAGCTCTGTTAAGTGGTCAGTGAAACATGCACAGATCCTGACTGAAGCCATTGCTGTCATCCAGGACTGCATAGACAGTTCTTGTGTTCTAAGAATATGTAGTCCTAAGAGGCACACAACAGCTTTGGGACATAATTTTGAAAGCCTTTGTTCTTCCTTGCAGGGCACTGCAACATCGAGCTGATGTGTCCTGCCTCTGGAAGCTCGCTGGGGACGCCTGCACCAGCCTGCATGCTGTTTCACCATCTAAAGTGCGTGTTCATGTCTTAGGAGTCCTCCTTGGTCAGCAGGGAGGACGAGAAGTACTAAAGAAAGATGAACTCCTGCATCTTGGAGGAAGGTGACTCACAGAGAACACCAGTCTTTGCCTTAGAGTTGAGTTAGAACAGCATATTCTAAAAGCATCCTTACTTACCATTCCCTTTTACTTTTCTGCAGGTGTTATGGTCGTGCGTTAAAGTTGATGTCTACATCTAATACATGGTGTGATCTTGGAATTAATTATTACCGCCGAGCACAGCATTTAGCAGAGACAGGCAACAGCACGGATACTCTTACAGAGCTACTGGAGAAATCTGTGCATGTACAACAAACTTCCTATGAACTTAAAAAAACACAGTGATTTTATGAAAGATGCTATTGATAAACATTTTGTTTTAACATTAAACCACATTTTATTTATTTATGCTGATATTGAAGAAATAAAAATTTAATCTACTTTAACTTCTTTTCAGTGTCTGAAAAAGGCTGTGAGACTGGACAGTAATAATCACTTATACTGGAATGCTCTTGGTGTGATTGCATGTTACCATGGTAAGAATTGACCAACACGTACTTTATTTTACAAGATACTCGTTTTCACGCAGCAAAGTTTAGTTACTTTAAGTTCTGTATGTTTCAGGTTTTGGAAATTATGCCCTTGCTCAGCACTGTTTTATCAAATCAATCCAGGCAGAACAAACTGTAAGTGTTCCCTGTGTCTACGAACTGCAAAATTCAGTGTATTAATTTTCTTTTAAAATTAGTTCATCTAATTTGTATGTGTGTATGCATGAGTGCGGTGTGCATGTGCTATAGAGTGCCTTGGGATCTCACTTCGATGTTGAGGCAGGCTCTCTCTCACTTTAAAATGATCGTATTTATTTATTGTATGTGCATGTGTGTGTGCGTGAGTGTGTGTGTGTGTGTGTGTGTGTGTAAATGTGCATACATGTATATGGTTGTCAGGATTACTTTGAGGAGTTTAGTTTATTCTTTGCCAATTTCATACATGTACATAATGTGTCTGGTCCTCTTCCCCCTCGCTCTGATCCCTTCATCTCCCCAGCAGGTCCCCTTCACACTGTTTTGATTTTTGTTTTGTTTTGTGGGTTTTGTTTGTTTGTTTTGTGTTTTAAAGTGAACTACTGAGTTTAATTTGGATCGCCTGCCGGAGGATGGCTATGGGGTTACCAGTAGCCACACCATTGCAGGAAAAGGACCCCCCCTTCTCCACTAGCCTCTTAGCTAGGTGTGGAGCCGGTGCGCTCCTCCCTGAGCCTCACAGCAGGATGCCGAGGCTTTCACTTTTTATAGCTCCTGGGCGGGGACCGTGCCTGCTCCAGCTCATGAATACAGCAGCGGAGCCCTCCTCCCACCCCGCTCTTCCTGCTCTGTCTTCTGTGGTGTCCCCTGAGCTCGGGGGGATGATACAGGTGTCCACTGTGCATGAAGTGCTGCCTACCGCAAAAAGAACCTTTTCCGAATGAGGCCTATTCTTTAATATATCTTTTAGAATGCTGCTGCATGGACCAACTTAGGCGTGCTATACCTTGCGACTGAGAACATTGAGGTATCGTTATCAGTTTCAGTATGTTAAAAATGAAGGCTGTTTGTTACATACAACTTTGTGGAGAACTGTTTTATGTATTATATATCCAGTATGTCAGATATGCCAGTTGGTTGATGGCATTTATTTTATTATGTTGAGTAATGAATACCTAAAACTTATTTTTACCTCCATACAACTATTGGTTTTATATTTGAGTATACTTTTTTCTTCTCTGAGACAGCATCTTTCTGTGTAGTCCACACTAGGCTTGAGCTCACTCTGAAGTAGCCATCTTCTTACTTCAGCTTCCTTATGTAGTTTTTATAGATGAAAACAGTTCTCTTATTTGGCAACAATATAAATATAAGAGAAGTTCTTTGTGTGCATTGTTTATTCTTGATGAGTGAAGGTAAGAGAGACAATTAGTATTTTTTTAATATCTTAAATTTAACCTTTGCTTTTGTGATTTAGATAATGGCTTCAACAAATATTATTGCCTTTAAACATCCCACTGGAATTCCTCCCAACTGAGCAGCTAGAACCTAGTACCTGGAATCCTGTTGCTGGGCCACATTTGGGAAGTCTCCACAAGTTTAGACATACAGCCACATCTTTAATGTTTCTTGGTTTAGTCAGTGTGCTTTGACCAAAAACTTCCCTGTTTTTGAGAGTACATTCATTGCTCACTGCAAAAATGTTTAGAAATTCTTAAATTAGATCTGAAGGTCTGTGAGGTATTGTAGTTGCAGCTCAGTGAAAGTGTACACACTTAATGTGCAAGGCCCAGGCTAAAGTGTACACACTTAATGTGCAAGGCCCAGGCTAAAGTATACACACTTAGTGTTCAAGGCCCAGGCTAAAGTGTACACACTTAATGTGCAAGGCCCAGGCTAAAGTGTACACATTTAATGTGCAAGGCCCAGGCTAAAGTATACACACTTAATATGCAAGGCCCAGGCTAAAGTGTACACACTTAATGTGCAAGGCCCAG
>PVIU01005839.1:0-114333 GCA_004026605.1 Ondatra zibethicus
TATGTTTTTCTTTGGGTTCACCTTGCTATTTGGCTTCTCTGGGCTTATGAGCTATAAGCTTAGTGTCCTTTGTTTTATGGCTAGGGTCCACTAATGAGTGAGTACATACCATAATCGTCTTTTTGGGTTTGGGTTGCCTCACTCAGGATAGTGCTTTCTATTTCCATCCATTTGCATGCAAAATTCAAGATGTCATTGTTTTTTACCGCTGAGTAGTACTCTAATGTGTATATGTTCCACACTTTCTTTATCCATTCTTCCATTGAGGGGCACCTAGGTTGTTTCCAGGTTCTGGCTATTACAAACAATGCTGCTATGGAGAGCTTGGGGGAGTGGGAGGGTGGAGGTGGAGGAAAGGTGGATATTGGAGAAGGGAATAAGACATCTACATTATTGGAGTTATTTTAGGACTGGCAAGATACCTGGCTCTAGAGGAGATCCCAGGTGTCCACAGGGATGTCCCCAGCTAGGTCCTTGGGCAGCAGAGGAGAAGGTGCCGGAACTAGCATTGTCCCATAGTCACACTGATGAATATCTTGATCACCACCATAGAAATTTCGTCCGATGGATGGAGATAGAGACAGAGACCCACATTCACATCAGGGCAATGGATTGAGCTCCCAAGGTCCAGCCAAAGAGCAGAAGGTGGGAGAAGATGAGCAAGGAAGTTAGGACCGTGAGAGGCTGGACCACCCACTGAGACAGTGTGCCTGATCAAATGGGAGCTCACCAAATCCAGCTGGACTGGGACTGAACGAGCATATGATCAAACTGGACTCTCTAAATGTGGCTGCCAATGGGGGCAGACTGAGAAGCCATCAACAATGGCACTAGGACCTATCTCTTCTGCATGTATTATCTTTTTGGGAACCTAGTCTATTTGGATGCACACCATCCTAGGCCGGGATGGAGGGGGGAGGGCCTTGGACTTCCCACAGGGCAGGGCACTATGCCCTCTTTTAAGGAAGCAGCGGGAGGGAGGAGGGGGGGAGGGAGGGGACTGGGAGAAGGGGAGGAAATGTAAAATATTTTTTGAATGAAAAAAAATAAAAGAATATGGAAAAAAAATCAAAAGAGACCTTGTCTCCTGTGGGACTTTGGCCAACACAGCTGTCATCACCAAACAACGTTTTCTAGGTCTGGATCCAGTTGTTCTAACTGGGGCTACAATAGCATAGTTGTTCCAATCTCGACCATCCCTACAACCCTACATCTCACCTATCTGTACGTGTGCACAATGTGTAGGCAGAACCGTTGCATTGCTGTGACCAAAAGAAACAACCTAAGGGGCGAAGGGTTATGAGTTATGGCTTCACAGGGTTTAGTCTACAGTTAGGGTGCATGGCCCTGTGTACTTGGGTAGGACACCACAGTGGTGGAAATGTGTGGCCCAGGAAATTCTTGATGGGCAATAAACAGCAAGATGGGGAATGAATGCAAGTACTCATTTGCCTTTTTTGTTCTGGGTCTGCCCTTGATCCTCTCCGGGCCTCTAGCCAGTGGGATGAAGGGGTTCACTGCCAGTGCAGGTCTTTGGCCACAACCTCTGATAAACTTCACCAATTTCCTTGGTGATTCTGAGTCCAATCAAGTTCACAGTGACGATGAAGCATCACATCACATCTTAACTGGCTCTTCCTTTGGTTCCTAGAATACACACCACTTGCCAGAACTCTGTCTGCATCAAGCCTCCCATCAGCTTTCACGTGATTGTCTTTTTCTTGTCGTATGGGTCTGATTCAAACATTTCCTCAGAGACACATCACATTGGAATTCAATATGCCTCACAATTCTGTTCAAACTTATGATCTCCACATCTCATCCCAGCCTTCCTGGCTCTAGTCAGTTCTCTGTATCACTCAACACAGGTGGAAATCACTTTAATTTTTCACATTTGAAGGTCAGCCTGATCAGGGCAAGAGCAGCCCCATCACTCGGCTTCTTATTTCCATCCTCTGTGGTCCTGTGGCATCTAAAGATGACATTTTAAAGAAAAAACTTAAATTCCAGCTGTCAACCCATACTCACCTTATTATTCCTATCATTCTAGAAAGCATTTTTGTAAAACAGAGCCAAAGAGTATTTCATATAATCAATGGATGCTGAGAATTCAGATTCCATTTTGTTCCTTGAAAAATGTTCAGGATGAGAGCATATTCAAGTCTGTCTGCCAGACACCCTTCAGCTCCTCAAAGAGTGAGAACAGTGTTTCACTGGGGAGACTGCACAAGTCAGTGCTCTGTTGGAGGTTGGTTAGAAGATGTTTGTGAAAAAAAAAATGTTTTCTTTAGTGTTCACAGCTTGATGAAAAGTCTGTTTAAAGGTGCCTGGAGCAGGGTCTCTATGAAACAGTTGAAGTGTGTTTCAGGTGCTCTGGAGACTTTCTGATAGAGACCAAACCTCACAGCTTCTGACTTGGCCACATTTGCTCAGGGAGAGTTGTGTTTGTTCTTCTGGTGGCTGTGAGCAGGGCTTCCTGTGAAGGCATCCTATTCCACGAAGCACATGACCGCTGCGGCATCCATGCCCACCTGAACACCAGGGTACCCTACTTGCTACTGAAGCTTTGCCTTGCTATCACTGTGAGGCACATTCCATTCACAATGGTCCTTTCAAGAGAAGGCCTGTCACACTCTTAGAAATAACAACAGGAAGGAATTCTAGAGTGTGTTTCAGGCTTCTTGGCCTCTTGTTTCTTGTGATACCAAGTTTATGTAACATTGGGGAATGCAGTTCCAGGTGCCTCCCTGGGAGTGGTGAATGGCAGTGAACATGATAAAATGCATCAGGTAGATGTATCAGGAAGAGATTTAAGCAGAAGAGTATAGCTGGGCTGAAAGTCCTACCAAGATAGCTGAGCCATATAGGTGCCACCATCAGCCATTTTTTATACTCAGTAAGAAAGATCTGGGTGGTGATGGAGTAGCCCAGACTGAGAAGGAGGTTCAGACAGGAGTAGCTAGAGAGAGGAAGGCCTACATGCTTTCCTCATACTGTGAAAGTGGATCCCACTAGCCTAGTCTCTACAGCACCTTTGGAAGAGCATTCCAGGGGAGCCTTTGTTAATTCAAAAAATATTGTAAACAATCATAAAAAGTTGGAAATCACACCAAAATTAACCATACTTAATAACTACACAACCCAAGAAACTTTTATGCAATTGGAGTAGCAATTCAGAACAGGGGCTGTGGAGCTTTGCATTGGATTTCACACTTTCACTACCAAATATGTAGAAGGACATTAAAAGATAGTTTTGGTAATGCAAGTTAGACTAGAAAATAAATTAGGTTCAACTTTTTGGATTCACCAAGATAGCATAGATATGGAGTATTTTCTCTGAATTATCGATTTCTAATGGACTAGACATTGTTGATGTATATTATTTATGTTTATTGCCTGCATATATTATATACAGTTATTGTACTTACTGTATACAATTTTCTTATTAGTTATAACCTTCTTTTTTGAAATTTTAGACAAAAAGGGGAAATGTGGTGATATTTTATTTGTACTCTACAAATAAAGGTTGCCTGAAAGGGCCTAACCATTAGTTAACCATAAAAGTCTGGAGGTCTGTACAGACAGACAGGAAGTGATATGTCTGCGTGGAGGGAGGAAGTCTGGAGGTCTGTACAGACAGACAGGAAGTGATATGTCTGGGGGGAAAGAGGAAGTCTGGAGGTCTGTACAGACAGACAGGAAGTGATATGTCTGGGTGGAGAGAGGAAGTGATAGGGTGGGGTGGAGAGAGGAGCTCACTCTTTTGGGGGCTGAGAGTTGTAGAGGTAAGTAAGATCTCTAGTAACTGGCCGCTCTACTTCCCTGATCTTTCAACTTCACCCCCTAATCTCTATCTCCAGAGTTTTTATTATTAATACCAATTAGAACATGTGCAACAATTGGTGCCCAACTTTATGGCATGCATTCACAAAGAAGCTGCTTGCCTGTGTCTTTGCAGCCACTGGCACATTGGGGTCCCACCAGAGTCACCCCCCACCTGCTAGGTTTTCGTTTCTTTTTCCCCAAGACTCTGAGTGAGTTTGGGATGTCTCTGCTGTAACCTCTCTTAAACAGTCTCCAGCTGCCACCCAAACTTCAGAAGCACCTGGGCTCCTAGCCCACCCTACACTGGCTGCTCTGCATTCATGGAGCTCCTTGCCACACACTCTCAGCTCACAAGTCCAGATTAGCGGCTGCCCTCAGTCAGCCTGTGTGTCACCTGTGTCCTCTGCTCAGGGCACTGCACAGCAGCAGTCGCACTTCACCATCAGCTGATTTGTGAGACAATTGGGAATTCTTAAAGGGGGAATTAGTTTTTAAAAAAGTTTTTTCCCATGTTAAAAAATGGGAAACACAATTATGCTAGAGTTAGGTATGATTACACAATACATGATTTAAAATTGGATCAATTAAATCTATTAAATGAAGGGATAATTAACTTACCTGGGATTGACATAATGTTAATTATCATCTTGATAATTCTTGGTTTACCTCTAAAAGAGCTGGTTATTATTTCAGTGTTGCATTATAAGGTTAGAGAGGAACAGCCTAAGGTTTTTGAACAACCAACTGCCAAATGATAGATATCCTCAAGTCCATGTGTTAAATAGACTCCTATGTCAATGTTAGATTTAAGAAGATCCAAGGAAGCAATGCTCTCATATGGTATGCCCTCACCTTTTGTGAAGCAGATGTTAAACTCGTGGTCAACTTGTAATAGAATTATCCCTAAAGAGTGGAGAGACTTGGTTACAGCAATTTTAGGGTCTGGTCCTCAATTAAAGTGGAAGACTTGGTGGAAAGATGAGGCTAAGATGATTGAACAACAGAGTAGGACTAGAGGTATGGAAATCTCCCAAGATCAAATTCTTCCAGAGGAAGATTATGCTGAAGTACAAAGGCAATCTCTGTATGATGACCATGCCATGAATTTATGCCATGCAGCAGCTTTGAATGCTTGGGACAGAATTGGAGAAGTAGGAAAGAAAATTGAGTCATTGACTGAAGTTATACAGGGCCCAAAGGAAACCTTCATGGATTTCTTACAAAGATTGACTTCAGCAATAAATAAAATGATAGCAAATTCAAAAGCTAGACAAATAATAATTGAATCTCTGGCTTTTGAAAATGCTAATGTACAATGCAAATGGGTAATTAGGCCATTAAAGGTAAGATCAGCACCCTTGGAGGAATGGATCTGAGATATAATCAATATTGAATCTCATGACTATGATGATGATTGGATAGGAGAGGTGATTTCCAGAGGTTTGAAGAAAAAACAAAATGTCAAGTATTTCAATTGTGGCAAACAAGATCACCTTAAAAGGGATTGTAAACAGGGTGTTTCTAGAAACAATGTTTTTTCTAAGCATAATTCAAATGGAACACCGCTCCCTTCTGGATTATGCAGAAGGTGTGGTAAAGGCATGTGTTGGACTGATGAATGTAGATCAAGAAAGGGAAGTCAAATTAACCCTTTGCCATTGGAAAATGCCTTAAGGAGTCTCTCACAAACCCTCATACCAAATTCAGTTCAGTCATTTCCTGTCATTGTGGAGGAAACTCCCTCCCAGAGCAATTAAAGAACCTAATGCCTATTTTAAGAAACCATATTTCTCTGGATGATAGAAAAGCTATAGAAGAGAGAACAAAAATTTCAGGAAAAGCCATAAAATGAGTATTTTGGCAAACTTCTATAAATGAACAAAGACCAAATTTAAAAATATGAATAAATGATGTTGTCATTGAAGGGTTGGTAGACACAGGTGCAGATGTAACAATAATTGCACCAGAATCTTGACCTCCAAATTGTCCTCTTCAGGAGGTAAATGTTCAGTTCTTAGGCATTGGAACTGTATCTCAGGTAAAACAGTGTGAGAGGGTAAATGTATAGGGCCAGAAAGACAGAGAGGAAAACTAAAGCCATACATGACTAATATAGCAATGAATTTGTGGGTGCATGATTTGTTACAAAAGTGGAATACTCAGATTAACATTCCTGCAATCCCAGAAACATATGTTAATTTATGGTTTGTTTCTGAGTAGCTTGCATAACACTTGAAGTATTATGGGAGGTAGATATCAGGGAGGAATCCTCGGGTTAAGGGAGGGATAATTAATTATTAGGATGTTTGAAAAAGCAATATAGAAATTTATAAACTTTGAGTGTGTGTGTTTATTCATATTAAATAATTTAATTGGAGTTACCCTACATAGAGTATGATGTGCCTCTCAGAAGCTATAGGTTGCCAAATAAAAAGCCCAGTGCCGGGTGCAGGAAACTTCCTTTGAGTTATTGATTAAAGATGTTCCAGAGACCTCCCAAACAATATAAACTATTGTCATTGCTCTTGGTTGCCCACCCAAATTTGATGATAAGACCCTATTGCTAAAGATATTATGCACATTGGTTGCAGGACACAGAGGAATCAAGTTGATACCAAAAACAGTTGGATTTTTAGCAACACCTAAATATGTATTTATATTAAGAATGTTGATGATCAGATGTAACCCACACTTACTTAAAATTATTAAACAAACATTTAATGAATTCAATCCTCAGAAAATTTATTGAGTAAGTCTGGGACAAAGGCCAAGAATCTGTATTTGAAAAATGAAGTCAGTTCATTTTGACATAGTTAGATGGTCAGAGATAGGTTTTATTTATTTATTTATTTATTTATTTATTTATTTATTTATATTGCTGTAATTGTTTTATTAATCATTGTTACTCTCTTACTGTACTTAATTTATAATTTAAACTTTTTGTATATGGGAGATGGAGTCCATATAGGGCTATCCAGTATTTAATGTTCCCTTTGAGAATACTGGAATACATTCCCATAGATAAAAAAGGAATTCTGCACCAATCTTTTATAATTTTTGTTTTGTTTCTTTTTTTTGAGACAGGGTTTCATTTTATCTTTTTTAAATTGAGCTCTACATATTTCTCTGCTCCCCTCCCTGCCTCTCCCATCCCCTTCAACCTCTTCCAAGGTTCCCATGATCCCAATTTTCTCGGGAGATCATGTCTTTTTCTACTACCCATGTAGATTGTAAGTCACTCTTAGGGTCCTCATTGTTGTCTAAGTTCTCTGGGATTGTGATTCGTGGTCTGGTTTTCTTTGCTTTAAGTTTAAAAACCACTTATGAGTGAGTACATGTGATAACTGTTTTCTGGGTCTGGGTTACCTCACTCAAAATGATGTTTTCTAGCTCCATCCATTTGCCTGCAACATTAAATATGTGGTTATTTTTTTCTGCTGTGTAGTACTCCATTGTGTAAATGTACCACATTTTCTTTATCCATTCTTTGGTTGAAGGGCATTTAGGTTGTATACAGGTTCTGGCTATGACAAACAATGCTGCTATGAACATAGTTGAGCACATGTCCTTGTGGCACGATTGAGCATCCTTTGGATATATACCTAAAAGTGGTATTACTGGGTCTTGAGGAAGGTTGTTTCTTAATTTTCTGGGAAATTGCCACACTGGCTGTACCAGCTCTTGCATTCCCACCAGCAATGCAGGAGTGTTCCCTTTACCCCACAACCTCTCCAGCATACGTTGTCATCAGTGTTTTTGATGTTGGCCATTCTTAAAGGCGTATGACGGAATCTCAGAGTTGTTTCCATTTGCATTCAGAGATAGTTTTGTAAACTACTAATTTAACATCGGAGTCTCAGGACTGACTGAAAAATCTAGTGGCAGTGAACCCTACTTGTAGCTCTGTGTGTGTTGGGGCAAGGTGGGCTGAGGGAGGTTGTTGGTTAGAATAGCACTCGATTTCTTTCTCACTGAGTTCATTCTATTGAGAAAAAACTAAGTAATTACACATGTTTGGTAAGGAAGAATTTGGCCAGTAAGTGAATTGAGCAAGAAAAGGCAAAAGAAATTCTCACTTCTCAAGTGAAAGTTGCCCAATGCCTTAGTATGGGAACAGGTTTTCCAGTCCAGAGCAACCCCCATTTTGTGTTTCCCAGAATTCTTCCTTTTTAGGTCATGCTGGTCCCAAGGACTCACTCTAAACTTGATAAAAAGTTTCTTTCTTTGACTCTTTGAGAAAAAATTTCTTTATTCAGAGATCTGGAGGTATGTGCAGAAAATTGAGGCCATCTGCCAGGTAATTCAAAGGTTATAGCCCCATGTGGCACTGTGGTGTTCAATTGAATTGCTCCATGTGTCGTAGGCACCAATAAGGAGTGATCCCAGAGTAGTCTCCTCCATATTAGGCCTTGTGTTGCTCAGGCCAAGAAAAGTACAACCTTCTCTCAGTTTAACCATAAAAGTGAATCTTGTTTGTCAACTTTGTTAGATTGAGAGATGCCAGCCTCTGGGATTAGGGGAACATATCTCTTGGTGTATCTGTGTGGGTATTTTCAGAGACAATTTGATTTTGAGGGTTGTGTCTAATTTGAGAGTTTAATTCATTGTCGGATCAGATGTAAGTAGACTTCTGGATGTGATGGGGCCATGGAAGGTAGTGCCTAGTTGGAGGAAATGGGTCATAAGGTGTGGCTTTAAAGGGAATAGCTTAACCTTGATCCCTTCCAATTACTTCTCTATGTTTCCCGGTCACCAGGAGGTGAGTGACTATACCATGTCCCTATTGCCATGATATTCTGTCTCACCTCAAGATCAGATTCACTGAGTGAGCCAACCATGGACTGAGATCTCTGAAACTGTGAGCTAGAATAAATATTGTGTGTGTCAGTGGGGGGGTTGTGTTGGCGGTTGTAGGAGTTGGTTCTCTCCCTTCGCCAAGTGGGTTCCAGGGATCAAACTCAGGTCATTGTTGTTGACAGTGTCATCTGGTTGGTCCTATTTCTTCTTTGGAAATTGTTACTCTTAGATATTTGTCACAATGTATGTACATAAAGTAAACTTATAAAATAATGTTTCCCTGTGGCTTTTAAAGCTTCTTTTGTGTTATACACCCCTCATCACCCCTGCTCTCTCTTCCCTTAAGTTCACTTCCCTCCTTCCCTAAGAAAGTCCTCCCATTTCCCTTTCCCTTTCATAGCACCTGTGTCCTGCCATTCCCATCTCTAAAGCTCTGTCTTCCCTCCACCCCGACATTGTCCTTTTCTATTTTTCTTGGTTCTTTAGTTACTTCAGGTTATATACCTTTCTTAGTTTGGGTTTCTATTGTTGTGATGAAACACCATGACCAAAAGCAACTTGGGAGGAAAGGATTTATTTTGCTTATACTGACATCAAAGGAAGTGAGGACAGGAACTCAAACAGGGCAGAAACCTAGAGGCAGACGCTGATGATGAAGCCACAGAGGGGTTTTGCTTACTCACTTGTGCCACATGGTTTGTTCAGCCTGCTTTCTTACAGAACCCAGGACCACCAGTATGATACCACCCACAGTGGGATGGGACCTCCCACATCAACCACTAATTGACAAAATGTTCTACAGGCTTGTATACAGCTTGATCTTAGGGAGACATTTTGTCATTTGAAGTACCCTCCTCTCAGATGATTCTAGTTTGTGTCAAGTTAACATAAAACTTGTCATTACAATACACAAATCTAAAGATTCAGAACTAGGATCCACAAATATGAAAGAACATGGGATATTTCTCTGTATGGGTTGCCTCACTTGGTAAAATATTTTCCAGTTTCACCTGTTTTCCTGAAATCTCATTATTTTATTTTTCTTCATAGTTGAGTAGAATTCCATTGTATCTATGTACATTTTCTTTACTCATTTAATACCCAATGCTTACATTTTCTGATGGACATGAAAAAGCAAGTATCTCTTCTAGTAGGATATGGAGTCATTTGGGAATATGCTAAGGAATGATATAGCTGGGTCATATGTTAGATCTATTTTTAACATTTTGAGGCTTCTTCACACTGATTTCTATAGTGATCTCATCAGTTTGCAATCCCACCAACAATGAATGAAAATTCCTCTTTTCCTGCATCTTTGCCAACATTTGTTGTCAGTTATTTTCTCAATCTTAACTATTCTGAACAGAATAAGGCTCTAAGTAGTTTGATTTCCATCTCTCTAATTACTAAGAATGATGAGTACTTTTTCAGACACTTTGTTGCCATTTTTATTTTTTCTTCTAAGGGCCCTTTTCAGATCTATAGCCTGTTTAAAAGTTTTAGTTTTGGTTTGTAAGTTCTTTGTATATCCTGAATACTAATTAATTCACTATCAGATGTATAGCTGGCAAAGATTCCCTCCCACTCCATGGGCTTCCTCTTAACTAGATTGATTGCTTTCTTTGATATACTGAAGCCTTTTAGTTTAATGAAGTCCCATTTTTCAATTGTTGACTTTAATTCCTGAATAGTAAGTCCTAATCAGAAAGTCTTTCCTGCACTTATATCTTGTAGGTATTGCCCATATTTCATTCTAGCTTCACCTTGAGGTTTTTGATCCATTTGGAGTTGAATTTTGTACAGGGTGATAGATATGGGTCTAATTTCATTTATCTACATGTAGATATTCAATCTTCCTAACACTATTTGTTGAAGATGTTTTTCCTCCAGTGTGTCTTTTTGCCATCCCTGTCAAATATCAGGTGGCTAGAATTTCGTGATGTTAAGTTTGAGTCTTCTATTCTGTTCAATTGATCTACATGTGCATTTTTGTGTCAGTACCATGCTGTTTTTATTACTATAGATCTGCAATGTATCTTTATATGGTGATCCCTTCAGCATCATTCTGTTTGCTCAGGATGGTTTTGGTTACTAGGGGTCTTTTGAGCTTCTGTGTAAATTTTAGGATGTTTCTCCCTATTTTGTGAAGAATATCATGGAGATTTTGATTGAGATTTCACTGACTGTAAATTGCTTTGGGTAGAATAGTTTTTTACAATATTAAGTCCATGAAAATAGGAGATTTTTGCATCTTCTCATGTCTTCCTTAATTTCTTTCTTCAGAGATTTAAAGTTTTCATTGTAGATGTCTTTTACCTCCTTGGTTAGGTTTATACTTGGAGTTTTTTGTTTTCAGAGGCTATTATGAATAGGTGTGTGCTCACAATCTCTCAGTACATTAGTTATTGGTGTATTTAAAGGCTACTGATTTCTGTAAGTTGTTTTTTATTATGCCACTTAGATGAAAGTACCCACAATTTCTAGAAGTTTTCTGGTGGAGGTTCTGGGATCTCCCCTATTTAATGGCTTGTCATCTAAAAAGGAGTCATGTGACTTCTTCTTTTCCTATTTGTCAGGATGTCTCATCTCAGCAAAAGGAACTAGAAGAGTGGTAAACAAAATCATTTCCCCTGTATTTGCCTCAGCCATACACAGCAAACTCCCATGGGCCAGGTCTGGGAAAGCATCCTTCCTAATAACGTTTTCTTTTCCTTTTATTTAAATGCAATTTTAAAAGATTATTTATGATGCATGTGTGTGTATGTGTTCATGCTTGCATGCACACATTGATTCAGATGGTCAAAGATGCCAGAATAGGGTTTCAGATCTTCTGGAGTTGGGGTTACAAGTAGCTGTTAGGCACCTAAGCATGACAGTGCTTCAAAATAAGCACTTCTGCAAGAGCAGCAAGTGCTCTTAACTACATAGCCCTCTCTCCAGACCCTAATGATGTCCAGTTGTTGCTTCATTCAGTCTGGCCACATCTTGGCTCTTCCTTTGTCACAAGTAGATTCACCTGCTTCTGTGAGAGTCCTCACATGAACCTGAATGATTCTAAGATAAATGCAATGAAAATCAACATCTACAGGAATCATAGAGAACAACTCTGGGTCCTGACATATGCATATTTTGAAAACTCAGAACTAGGTAAACAATGTCACACATATTGTCACATCAGGGTTTTCCTCTTCCATCTGTGTAACACTTTTTAGATTCTTAGAACACTTAAAATAAGCTGGTGAACTGGCACAGGTCCCTGTGCCACAGACGGTTGAGTTGTTTCAAACCTTTTTCCTGAAAGCATTTTTCACCACTAATCAGTTTCCCAGATGCCCGGTTTCCTGGATGACAGAGGCATTCTCCCAGTTTCTCCCTCTTCCCTACACAAGGAGCACAAGCCTGCCTACTGCCTTTCCTACCTTGGCAGACTTCATTCCTGCCCTGGCATTGGTCTTTCAGCCATCCATACCTCTGCATGCATAGTGTTTTAGGAACAAAAACATTTGAGAACTGGACTACCTCAGTCCTGCTGCCTGCCCAGCATTTCCTACCCAGCCCAACCCTTACAGCATCTGATTACTGTCTTCACCTGTGAAAATGGAGTAAAGGCAAACTCTTCATTTTGTTTTAAATGTTTGAGGCTGGGCCAGAGGTCTACTGTCACCACTTGTTGACTTGACTTGTCTGGTCCCTAGCAGGTGTGGGGGAGTGGCTGTGGCCTTTCAAGGCCAAGATCAGTCAGGAAGCTAGCAAGCTTCCTACTTCTATTTCCATGAAGGTTGTGTGTGTGTGTGTGTGTGTGTGTGTGTATATACACAAGCACTCACGTGCCAACACTGTTATGTGCCAGAAAGATAGTGTGCAGTAGCCATTAGTCTGTGAGTCTTGATAAGTCTCAGAAGAGGGTAACTATTGACATGCCCATATTTATGTCATTACACTGATGTGTGATGTCCTTCTATATATGTGTTGCTTTTATTGGTTAATGAATAGAGCTGTTTTGTCCAATGGCTTAGCAGAGTAAAGCCAAAAGTAAATCCAAACAGAGATAGATAGATAGATAGATAGATAGATAGATAGATAGATAGATAGATAGATAGAAGGCAGAGTCAAGGAGATGACATGTAGCTGCCAAAGGAGACAGATGCTGGACCCTTACCAGTAAGCCACAGCCTCTTGCCAATTCACAGATTAATAAAAATGGGTTAATTTAAGATATGAGGTAGGTAGGAATACACCTATGTTATTGGCCAATTAGTGTTGTAATTATTATAGTTTCTGTGTGATTATTTGGGTCTGGGAAGCCAGAAAATGAACAAGCAGTCTCTGCTTACTAATGGTGCCAATGTGGACCAACTACATCCATATAAAACCTGAGAGTGCTTATGAAGGAATTCTAGACACAAAAGAACAGAGTTAAGCATGGATTTTTGGTAGCAGTAATTTCTCTGGTGGGCTCTGTTTGCTAGAGGTAAGCAGAGGTGTGATTCCTTTAAAAGAAGGCTTCCTGACTCAGCAGCAGCAGGAAAAACTGCATGACCCTTTAAGAGCCAGCTTCCTGGTTCATGCTGGCAGTACAAATGGCTTTGACTTTTTCGGGATGTCCTGTTACTGAGCACTTAAATAGAGTCTGTGAGCAGCGTGTCACAAATTGCTTAGTGGTGACTCTGGAGCTGGGGCAATGAGCATGTCTTACAGAGGCAGTGGAGATACCTCCACCATGGTGGATGGGGCAAAGCCAATAGGCAGGGCTGCAGAGTTGGTCTTATCCATGTCCATTTACCATAAAAAAAAACTGCTCCTAGTCAGAAAATGATTACAGATATGCAATAAAGAAAGATTCATGCTGTGGGAACTCCTTCAGCCAATTGTTTAATGCTATAAATGTAGCTGTAAAGCTTGTGTGCTCTCTCTCCTGACTGCTGTTTTCAGTTCCTGTTTCTCATTCATGCAGAGGACTATGATCTGTGAGTCTACCCCTAAACAAATAGCTCTTTATCACACTCAGTTCTGAGCTAGTGTGGGATTACTTTATAGCACCCATCCTCATCTGGTGCCCACGTGAATACCAACGTGGATGCCTACTGGAATTGGACCAAAAAGGCCCAAAAGGTCTGTAGCACAGAAGGTCTCCCACCCCTGCCCCCCTGGCTTGATTTCATCTACTAAGTAGCTTTTTGCCAAAACCCCACCACAGTGGAACCACTGTGTAGTGACTTGGTAATTTCCCGGGCTCTCGCATGCTCCCTCCTCCCCCGCTGCCTCTCCCTGCCACAGGGTTTTTATGGATGGTGTATGATGTGCATTCTGGGCTCCTTGATATTCTGGCCACAAAAATCTCTCTCCATGTACAGAATTGTTTTAAATGCTCTAAATTTTTCAAGCAAAGGATATCTGTCAGTATTTAACCAGGCATCAACGCACAAAACCAAAGCAATGCAAACAGCCCCGTGCTGCCACTGGTAGCGTCTCTCTTCCATGTCACTGCAACTGTGACACCTGCTGGCAATAAATATTATTACACCTACAACAATTTACTGAAATGTAGCGAAAGTAAGTCAATTAATAAATTTGAAAGTTATACAATGGCAGACAATGTTATCATTCAGAAATTTAATAACCTTTTTGCTTATACTATGGATGGTATTCTGTGAGGCTTATATGGTTTTTCTGATACATCCATTTGTTGGATATTGGTACTTAGCTTTGTTTTTCATATTATATTCTTTTGTTTTTTTGAGACAGGGTTTCTCTGTAGCTTTGGAGCCTGTCCTGGATCTAGCTATTGTAGACCAGGTTGGTCTCAAACTCACAGAGATCTGCCTGCCTCTGCCTCCCAAGTGCTGGGATTAAAGGCATGCACCACCACCACCCGGCTCATATTATATTCTTAAGAAAATGGTTTGATAATAGAGTCAAGAATGAAGCACTTTTGGAAATGATAGTCTTTACAGACTAATAATGATCAGCTATATGACAAGATTAATGCCATCAAAAATCAAAAGTTAGCTGAAAAAATTTATACTATTGAAAAGGATAACATTAATTTGACAGACAAAATTCAATCCATGTCAAAGAGTATTGAGAAATTATCTGAAAGAATTCATAATGCTGAATTTGATAATCAAAATCTGTTAAAAAGTTATGATAGATTAGCAGATAGAGCATCTCTCCAGGATGGCAATCTGCATGCTATCCAAACAATCTCCAAGGATGAGATGTTATCTTTAAAGGAAAAACTTCATATCTTGGAATCACATGTGCAGAATGAGGACCAGAGGTTAGATGCATTAGTGAGATCACTGGAAACATGTATAGGCCAAGAGATTCAAGTTTTACAAAAGACAGTAGAAAAAAGATTTGAAATGAGGAAATTGTCAGAGCTGATGAACAGGGAGAGAAGGTACAAGGACAGAATTTAATATTGCCAATATGTGTCAGAGTCAGAGACGACCTACTTACTCAGGGTTTTAGCTTCCTACCCTGTAATCACCTCTGAAAAGGCATCAAGGTCTAATGCCCAAAAGGATCCAAAGAATGTAGATGGAAACCTTTAGGTATGAGTGATCTAAAAGAAATTAAGTAAACAGTAGTATCTTATAGCTTGCATTCACTACTTGTTATGAAGGTGATAAAGACATGGGCTTCCATCAATAAGGCTACCCCACATAATTAGCTTTGATTAGTTTCTACAGTTCTGGAAGACAGGCCAAAACTACCATAGAAATGTTATTAGAGATAAGAGGCAAAAATTTTAGAAGAACAGGGAAAAGCAAAAGATTTGAGGCTTCCCAAGATCAAATTCTTGGCAAGGGCACTTATGCTGACTCACAGATTCAGACTCTTTACAATGAAAACATCTTGTCCCTATACCACACAGTACCCTTAAATGCTTGGGAGAGGATTCAAGAACTAGGAAAAATAATTGAATCATATATTATAGTTAAACAGGGCCAAAGAGAACCCTTTGGTGACTTTTTTACAAAGATTAACTAAGGCTGTACCAATAAGAGTAACAAACCCAGAAGCTAGATGAATACTTATTAAATCTCTGGCTTTTGAAAATGCCAACTTAGAATTCAAAAAGATACTTGGACCTTTAAAGGTTAGATCTGCACCTATGGATGAATGGATCCTGCATACAATGAACATTGAGACATTTGACTATAATACTGGGGCTTGGGTGGGAGAAGCAATTTCCAAAGGTATGAGGAAACATCAAAATGCCAAATGTTTTAATTATGATAAAGTAAGACATCTGAGAAAGGATTGTAGACAAGGGATTTCTAGAAATAATATCTCCTCTGGGAATGGCAAAAATAGTAAGTCTCAATCTTATGGATTATGTAGGAGATGTGACAAAGGCCGACATTGGACCAATGAATTTAGTTCAACAAAAGACAGACAAGGAAACCTGATACTATCAGGAAACTCATTGAAGGGGTACACAAGGCCCCCAAGCAAAACGTGGTCCAGTCATTCCCAGTCACTGTGGAGAACATGTCTCACCAGGAAAATTAAAAAATCCATTGCCTGCTGTAAAAAACCATACTGTACTGGATGATGGAATAAACATAGAGGATCAATCAAAAATTTCAATAGGAAATGGAAAATATATATTTTGGCAGATTTTTATAAATGATCAAAGACCAAAGCTAAGAGTGCATGTAAACAACACTGTAACTGAAGGATTACTGGACACAGGTGTGGATGTGACTATCATTATTCCAGAATCTTGACATCTGAATTTGTCTCTTCAAGAGGCAGATGTTCAATTCCTAGGAATTGGAACCCTATCTCAAGTGAAACAAAGCATGAGATGGATTGAATGCATAGGGCCAGAAGGAAAGAGAGGAAGACCGAGGTCATATGTGGCTAACACCACAGTGAATTTATGGGGTCATGACCTGCAGCAGCAATGGAATACCAAGATTAACATTCCTGCAGTCCCCAAAACTCATGTTTCTGGGATGGATATTATAAGGTACTATAAACAAAGGGTACCATACATTCTGGATACAAAAACATGAAGCAACTAGCAAACATTTAGAAGTACCAATGGACTTTAAAATGGTTAACTGAGAAAGCAATATGGGTTAAACAGTGGCATTTAACAGAAGAGAAACTACAGGCTTTAGAACAGTTGGTATAGTAGCAACTAGATGCTCGCCATATTGAGGAATCAACCAACCCTTGGAATTCTCCTATATTTGTTGTTAAAAAGAAATCTGGAAAATGGAGAATAGTGGCAGATCTAAAAGCTGTCAACAAGGTAATTCAACCTATGGGCCCTCTACAATCTGGAATTCCTTTGTCTTCCCTATTGCTTAAAGGATGGTGTCTTATAGTTATTGACTTAAAAGAGTGTTTCTTCACTATACCCTTACATGAAAAGGACAGAGAAAAATTTGCCTATAATTTTGACTATAATAATTCTCAGTCTAATAGGAGATATCAATGCTATATCCTCCCAAAGGGAATGCTAAATAGCCTCACCCTGTGCCAATACTTTATGAGTCAGCCATTGGAAATACTATGTAAACAATTTCCTAAATCTATAATTTACCATTACATGGATGACATTTTGCTATTTGATTCAAATGTTGATACTTTAGAAAGAATGTTTGAAGAAGTAGAGAAAGTTTTACCTAAATGCAGATTATAAATTGCTCCTGAAAAAAATGCAAAGAGGAGATTCTGTCAACTACCTAGGTTATAAAAGAGGGGTAAAATAGAGAAAAGTTAGACTAGAGAAGGCACAGATTAGGAGAGATAGATTGTGTACTCTTAATTACTTTCAAAGATTGTTAGGAGACATTTCCAGTCTGGCTGTTGGAATAACACCTAATCTTATAATTCATTTAAACAAAATCTTAGATTGTGACAAAGACTTAAATAGTCCCAGGGAATTAATAGCTGAATCTGAGAAAGAATTGACTGTCATTAAAGAGAAATTACAAGAGGCACATGTGGATCGGGTAAATACAAATCTTAATTGCACTCTAATTATATTGCATTCCAGAATTTCCACTATAGGAATTTTAATGCAAAGGGAAGATATTTTCTTAGAATGGGTCTTTTTACCACATAAACCAAGTAAAAAAATTAAAAACTTTTCTTGAAAAGGTCTCTGAATTAATTATAAAAGATAAAATGAGATTTCATCAACTAGCAGGAATAGATCCAGCAGAGATTGTAGTGACTTTTACTACTGGTGAAATTAAAAAGTCATGGGAAGACAATGAACCCTGACAAAGCTTGTGCAACTTTTTAGGAGAGTTTAATAGCAATTATCCCAAAAGCCATAGAATTAATCTTTTAAAGAGTCTTGGATTCTTCCCCACATTGTATGGGACACACCAATAACTGGAGCCCATATATTCTATACTGATGTAAATACAGCAGAAAATGCAGCTTACAGAAGTAAGGTGGAACAAACCTATTCTCAAGGCACTAAGGGATTTTAAAGAACCTCTCAATATAGTTACTGATTTGCAAAATGCAGAAAGAGTTGCCTTGCATATTGAAACTACTGAATTTATACTAGATGAGATAGAATTGACTTTGTTATTCATTCAGGTTCAAGATATAATCAGGAATAGGCTTTGTCCTTTATACATAACACACATCTGATCCCATATGGGTCTGCCAAGCCCTCTAGCACAAGGTAATGCAGAAATTGATCAATTATTGATTGGAAATGTGCTGAAGGCCTCAGAGTTTCATAAAACATCATGTCAGTAGAAAAGGTTTAAAGAAAGTGCTTCTTATTACATGGCAACCAACTAAGGAGATTTTAAAAAGATGTTCTACTTATAACCAAACACCACTACCTACAGGGAGTACCACAAAGGGTACTCAAAAGAATGAAATCCAGCAGATGGAAGTGTTCCACTTTGCAGATTTGGTAAAATTAAAATATGTACACCACATCATTTACACTTATTCAGGTTTTTAGTGGGCAACTGTTTGTATTCAGAAAAGGCTGATTCAGTAATCACACATTAATTAGAAGTTATGGTCATCATGAGTATACCTGCACAAATAAAGACAGATAATGGTCCAGCATATGTCTCTAAGAAAATGAAGCAGTTTTTTGCTTAGTATAAAATAAAACATATTACAGGTATATCAAACAATCCTACAGGTCAGACAGTTATATAAAGATCAAATCAAACTATAAAGGATATGGTAGAAAGCATAAATGGATAAAAAATAGCCACAGAATTAGATTACATAATGCTTTATTAACCTTGAATTTTCTTAACACTACTGAGAAAGGAACAACAGCAGCAGAGAGACATTGAATAATAGAAAAATTCTGAATTAAATCAGCCAGTATATTTTGAGGATGTGTTGACCACACAATGGAAACCAGGAGATGTGCTACATTGGGGAAAGGGTTTTGCCCTTGCTTCCACAGAAGTAAAGCTATGGATACTTTCAAAATTAATAATGATTCAGTTTGAAAAAGAGAAACCTCTGAGAAAGAGAAATGAGAGCTCATCCACAGAGATGACAATCATATAGGTAGCAGTGTTCTATTCTTGTCTTTGCAGGAAAAATGTTGATTTCAAAAAGTCGAGAGACCATGGACATCTAGATGGCTAAAGAAAAAAAGATAGCTATCTAGAAAAGCTCACCAAGCAAAGAGAACTCTGACTTATGATGCCTTATCATCTGCACAGTAAAATTTGATTATCTGAACATGTATATAGCTCTACTTAAAAATCATAGCAGCCTTTGAAGTTAGACAATGGCTTTCCTTCTCTAAATCCAAGTATGTTGCTTAAAGAAAAAAGGTCAGAGTTTCTGTCTCATGTCAGGAGCACTCTGGTATGGGACAGAAAGAAAAAAGAATTTAGGAAAAATTTTACTTTTCTCCATACCTATTTTTGGCTCTATCATACCTTTCATTGAATATATGTCTATATAAATAATGTTTAAATTTTCCTCAATGAACAATAAATTTTCCTGAAGTAATCTTTGAGGTATCCAGGAAGAAGATGGGTCTCCACAACAATGACTCCACATTTTGGTTAATATGACATCATGATGTTGAAAGCTCTGCTTTAAGACTGGTTTTGGGGGGCTGGAGAGATGGCTCAGTGGTTAAGAGCAGTGCCTGCTCTTCCAAAGGTCCTGAGTTCAATTGCCAGCAACCACATGGTGGCTCACAGCCATCTGTAATGAGGTCTGGTGCCCTCTTCTGGCCTGGAGACATACACACAGACAAATATTGTATACATAATAAATAAATAAATATATAAAAAAAGACTGGTTTGGGGTACCTGCTGCTCAAGATGGTTCTAACTTGGTTAGCTGAAATGATGCACATTATTGCAATGTTCTGGACAGAACTTCAAATAGGAACTTCAATAAAAACCTCTATTGATTACTCAGAGACTAATCTTGAAACTTAGACATCATTTTACTTTTACAGGATCCCATAGAAAGAACATCACCCCCATGACAGCTGGGTGACAGTAATTCTAGAAGATGACATCATCTCTCTCAACAAAGTTTGCCCTCAGGGTTAGGGATATCAATTAGGGGTTGATGATGACTGCTATTGGATTGGGGTTCAGGGTGGAAATTATGTAGGCTCAGGGATCTCTTTGATTAAATAAGGAAATTTGGATGGGATAATTGGTAGATTAGTGTTAGCTTATTCACACTTACATTAACAGTGAGTAATAGAGTGAATGCTTGTGAGCTATTATTTATAGGCAATTTATATTGGTATAGATTCTTGTATATTGTTACAAATTCTAATTATATTGAATATGCTCCTATACCTGTTTACAACATTTGTATACGTAGGCAATGTTATTTTGTCATATTGTGTGCATGCATGCGTCTACCTCTGCTTAAGACATTTTGTATATTGATACAATTTTAGGATATATTTATCATATTGCACTATATATTTCAACCTCTGATGAAGATACTTGTACATTTGTTACATTTAGAGGTCATTGTTCTCATTTGCTGCACAGTTGTTTAAAAATTGTTTAATGTTATAATAGAAAGTCTTAGTCTTTAAACTGTATAGGTAGTAAGAATTATAGGTCAATAGTCATTCATGTTTGACATACTTTTAGTTAGACCAATCAGGTTCTTTAGATACATAGAGATTATATTTCACATAGATAGGTAATCTTCAATCATTTCAAAGAACCGTAGAATATGGCATTTAAATATATTAAGGTTCTGTTAATGTGAACACTCCACTTGGAACTTGTTTTCTTCTTGGTAAAACTAGCCTTTGGGCAAAGAACTGCCCATGCCTTGACCATTAACAAAATTCATGGTGTCCCGAAAGTACAAACATGATACAAGAAAAAGACTGTCAAACCTTACCAAGACAGGGTAAAATAGTTTTGAAAATTTTTTATGCCTCTAAAAGTGGTCTGCCAGTTACTCTAGTTGGTTGCTCCAATGTTACAAATGAGACTTTGGGCGATTGCCCAGGTGGTATCTGTCATTTATTGCACATTTTGGAAGTTCCTTGATTGCACTTCCTGTTTACTCAAGTTATATTATTTTCGTTCTCAGGTCTTTGATGGGTGCCACGGACCTGCTCAGGCCGTGGGAGAATCAGGGTCTTGGTACCAGGAGGGCACAAGTTCGGCGAATGACAGACAGACACAGCACACAAGGGAGTGGTTTGAATCTGCTGCAACTTTACTGAATTCATGTTGTCATTATATAGTATTCAATCAAAGAACAAACCAGAAGGTCATGTATCATTACTTGGCACAGTATGAAAGCTTCTTTTAGTCACATCAGCAATGAGCAGGTGTTAGACATAACACGTCCTTAGAAGGGGAACTCTTGTCCTTGGGAACATAAACTTCAGACAAGTGGTTTTATTTTATTTAGGAACAGAAAGTTTCTGTCTCACATTTGCTATCATGGCCCTTCCTTTTTCTCACCCTTTCTTTTAGTGACCAAATATGCCTAATCAGTTCTCTGCACCTGATGCAATATACTTCTTTATACTTTCTCATGTAGTAAACACCATGGGGGGTTGGAATCTAGCAAGCCTATCCAAAAATAGTAGAGCTAAATAATTCTGCTTTTGTCCCTCAAATATCATATACTTATGACTATCATCCTCATATCTTCCTGTGTATGGAATGGGGTCATCTGGTGACTCAGTTGTACTTCTGGGTGGTTTCCACCCTAGTTTCTTTATTCCCAGAATGGGGGTTTCCTAACAACATCTGGATCTTAACTTATGTTTTCCCCAAATCATCAGTCCTATTTAGGAAAAGTTCTCACTGCTGTAACTAATCCATAATATTCCCCCACTGATCTCTTTTTGCTTACAACCAGAATTTGCACAAGGGCTTGAAACACTGGGGGCATCTTGAGCACTGTATTAGTATCATTATCAGAATTATCAATCCCAGGAACATCAAGGGGTTCTCTGGTAAAATTATACGTTTTGGCCAAGTATAGCAAAGAACATTATCAGGAAACAGGAAAGAATAGCAGAGACAACTAACCATCTATGATAGCGGTGAGTATATAATCTTGAGTTCAAGTTCATGACCTGAGCTGATTGCTAAGGAACCGCCGGAGGCCTATCCGCGAACGGCACGAACCCCCCAGCCTGTGTCCTCCAGACCAGAGGCATCGTTGTCACACAGGCAACACCGCTGTGGATGTGGCAGATAGGGCTGAAGACTAGGTAGTTGTAGTTACTTTCCTCTCATGACTTGGCCGAGCTATTTCTAATACAAAACTTAAACTTCTTCAGATAGAATAATTATTGAAACATTTAGCATATGTTTCTTCCTTGATGTTTATGCTGGTTGTAATCTAATTTTTAAACTTGATATTTGTTCTTATTGTACATAGTTTTGTATTAGGCTTAGAACTCTCTTATTTTGACAAAAGGGGGAGGTGCTGTGGGAACTCTTTCAGCCAATAGCCTTTAAGATAGCAGCCCACTTGGATGTGGTCTTTTATAGTATAAATGCAGCCATAAAGCTTGTATGCTTTCTCTCCCAGCTGCTGGATTTGGTTCCTGTTCCCCATTTGTTCAGAGGACTGTGATCTGTGAGTCTAACCCTAAATAAATGACCCTTTATTATACTCAATTCTGAGCTAGTATGGGATTACTTTATAGCATCTATCTTCAGATTCAGACAGAAATAAATCTCTGAACAGGTCATAGTATGTTTAAAAAATGTATGTAGGCTTGGGAAAGAGAGGAAAATGAGTATAGAGAAATAAAACAAAGTCTTTGAAGAGACAGTAAAAGTAATATAAAAGAGTACAGACAGTCATAGATTAAAGGAGTAAAGGTTTTAAACAATAAAAAGAAATAGAGTAAAAAACCATGTAAAGATGGAATATACACAGAGAGTCTGAATTATGTATATTATATGTTTTCTTTGATTTTTTTACTGTAGAGAGATATTTGATTCTAGGCACTGCTATGTTATATATATAAACCAGATCTAGATGTGATAATATATATTTTTTAAAGGTATCTTGATTTCAAAATTTGAGTCTAAGGATATATTACTTTGGAAAAGAGGTTCTGCTTTTGTTAGCACAAGAGATGAGAACCTGTCAATTTCTTCTAGGCTAACGTGGTTTGATGGAACAAGAACCCCCAGAAGTTCTCTGTGAACACTAAAAATATATCACCCAACAAGCAGTAGGAAGCAGTTTGGAGAAAACTATGCCAAATTCCCTCAATAATTTTTATAAATATTTTCATTTTAAAAGTGTTGGTTATAAATGCTTAATCATCAAAGTCAATTATAAAAAAATAAGGGAGATATAATACATAGAGATGAATACTTTGCATTGGTATAGCTGTTGGTCTATTGATATAAATTTTTTATTGATTTTTTGAACTCTACATTTTTACTTGCTCTCCTCCTTGCCTCTCTCTCCCCTTCAATCCTCCCCCAAAGTCCCCATGATCTCAGGAGATCTTGTCTTTTTCTACATCCCATGTAGATTAAACCTATGTATGTCTCTCTTAGGGTCCTCACTCATTGTTGTCTTGATTCTCTGGGATTGTGATTTGGAGGCTGGTTTTCTTTGCTTTATGTTTAAAAGCTACTTATGAGTGAGCACATGTGATAATTGTCTTTCTGGTTCTGGGTTACCTCACTCAAAATGATGTTTTATAGCTCCATCCATTTGGCTGCAAAATTCAAGATGTGGTTATTTTTCTGCTGTGCAGTACTTCACTGTGTAAATGTACCACATTTTCCTTACCCATTCTTTGGTTGAAGGGCATTTAGGTCCTATCCAGGTTCTGGCTATGACAAACAATGCTGCTATAACATAGTTGAGCACATGTCCTCATGGTACAATTGAGCATCTTTTGGATATATTCCCCAAAGTGATATTAGTGGGTCTTGAGGAAGGTTGTTTCCTAACTTTCTGAGAAATCACCACAGTGACATCCAAAGGGGCTGTACCAGCTTGCATTTCTACCAGAAATGCAGGAGTGTTCTCTTTATCCCACAACCTCTCCAGCATAAGTTGTCATCAGTGTTTTTGATCTTGGCCATTCTTACGGTATAAGATGGAATCTCAGAGTTGTTTTGATTTGCATTTCTCTGATGACTATAGATGTTGAGTATTTCCTTAAATGTCTTTCAGCCATTTTAGATTCCTCTTTTGAGAGTTCTCCTTTTAGGCCTGTACTCCATTTTTTAAAAATTGGATTATTTGTTCTTTTGATGACCAATTTCTAGAGTTCTTTGTATATTTTGGAGAATAGACCTCTGTCTGATGTGGAGTTAGTGAAGAACTTTTCCTATTCTTGTTGACTGTGTCCTTTGCTTTACAGAACCATTTCAGTTTCAGGAGGTCCCATTTATTAACTGTTTCCCTCAGTGTCTGTGCTCCTGGGGTTATATTTAGGAAATGGTCTCTTGTGCTAATGTGTTGCAGTGTACTTCCCACTTTCTCTTCTATGAGATTCAGTGTTGTTGGTTTTATATTGAGGTCTTTGATCCATTTGGACTTGAGTTTTGTGCATCGTGATAGATACAGATCTATTTTCATTCTTGTAATGCTGATATCCAGTTATGCCAGCACCATTTGTTAAATATGCTTTATTTTTTCCATTTGATATTTTTTGCTTCTTTGTCAATAATCAGGTGTTTGAAGGTGTGTGAATTAATATCCGGGTCTTTGATTTGGTTCCATTGGTCCTCCTGTCTCTTTTTTATGCTAATATCAGGCTGATGTCAGTCCTGTAGCTCTGTCATAGAGTTTGAAGTCCAGGATTGTGATGCCTCCAGAAGTTCTTTTATTGTACAGGATTGTTTTGGCTATCTTGAGTTTTTTCGCTTTTCTATATGAAGTTGAGTACCGTTCTTTCAAGGTATGTGAAGAATTTTGCTGGGAGTTTGCTGGGCATTGCATTGAATCTGTAGATTGCTTTTGGTAAGATTGCCATTTTTACTATGTTAATTCTGCCTACTCAAGAGCATGGGAGATCTTTCCACTTTCTGGTGTCTTCTTCAATTTCTTTCTTCAAAGATTTAAAGTTCTTGTCATACAAGTCTTCCACTTGTTTGGTTAGAGTTACTCTGAGATATTTTATGCTACTTGTGGCTGTTGTGAATGGTGATGTTTCTCTGATTTGTTTCTCAGCCCATTTATCATCTGTTTAAAGGAGGGCTACTGATTTTTTTTTGAGTTACTCTTGTATCCTGCTACATTACTGAAAGTGTTCAAGAGTTGTAGAAGTTCCTTGGTAGAATTTTTGGGATCACTCATGTAAACTATCATGTCATCAGCAAACAGTGAGAGTTTGACTTCTTCTTTTCCAATTTGTATCCCCTTGATCTCCTTTTGGTGTCTTATTGCTCTAGCTAGGACCTCAAGAACTATATTGAATAGATATGGAGAGAGTGGACAACCTTGTCTTGTTCCTGACTTCAGTGAGATCACTGTGAGTTTCTCTTCATTTAGTTTGAGCTGGCAGTTGGCTTGCTGTATATTGCCTTTATTATGTTTATGCATGTTCCTTGTATCCCTGCTCTCTCCAAGACCTTAATCATAAAGGGATGTTGTATTTTGTCGAAAGCTTTTTTGGCATCTAATGAGAAAATCATGTGGATCTTATTTTTCAGTTTGTTTATATGGTAGATTACATTGACAGATTTTCATATGTTGAACCATCCCTGCATCTCTGAGATGAAGCTGACTTGATCATGGTGGATGATGGTTCTGATGTGTTCTTGAATTCGATTTGCTAATATTTTTTTATTAATTTTTAATTTTTGGTTCAAAAATTTACACTTCCTCCCCTTCTCCCATTCCCCTCCCGCTTCCCCCGCTAACCCTCCTCCTTCCCCCTCCATCCTTACAAGAGGGCAGGGTATCCTGCCCTGTGGGAAGTCCAAGGCTCTCCCCCCCTCCATCCCGGCCTAGGAAGGTGTACATCCAAATAGACCAGGGTACCAAAAAGCCAATACATGCAGAAGAGACAGGTCCCAGTGCCATTATCGATGGCTTCTCAGTCTGCCCCCATTGGCAGCCACATTCAGAGAGCCCAGTTTGAACACATGCTCATTCAGTCCTGGTCCAGCTGGGTTTGGTGAGCTCCCATTAGATCAGGCACACTGTCTCAGTGGGTGGACCAACCCCTCACTGTCCTGACTTCCTTGTTCATCTTCTCCCTCCTTCTGCTCTTCAAGTGGACCTTGGGAGCTCAGTCCATTGCTCTGATGTGAATATGAGTCTCTGTCTCTATCTCCATCCATCGGACGAAATTTCCCTCCAGATGGCTCTACTGGTCGATTTGCCAGTATTTTATTTAGTATTTTTTACATCAATGTTCATGAGTGAGATTGGTCTGTAATTCTCTTTCTTAGTATTGTCTTTATGCGTTTTGGGTATCAGGGTAATTGTAAAAGAGTTTGGCAATGTTACTTCTGTTTCTATTGTGTGGAATAATTTGAGGAGTATTGGTATTAGTTCTTCTTTGAAAATATTGTTGAATTCTGAGCTAAAACCATCTGGTCCTGGGCTTTTTTTGGTTGGGAGACTTTGATCTCTATTTCTGTATCTTCAGCGCTTATAGGTCTGTTTAACTTGCTTATCTGGTCTTGATTTAATTTTGGTAAGTGATATTTATCCTGAAAGTTGTCCATTTCCTTTATGTTTTCCAATTTTGTGGAGTATAGGTTTTTGAAATATGACTTGATGATTTCTGTATTTCTTCCATGTGTGTTGTTATGTCCCCTTTTCATTTCTGATTTTGTTAATTTGAATATCCTCTCTCTGCTTTTTGGTTAGTTTTGATAAAGATTTGTCTATTTTGTTGATTTTCATGAAGAACCACCTCTTTGTCTCATTGATTCTTTGTATTGTTTTCTTTGTTTCTATTTTGTTGATTTCATCTCTCAATTTGATTATTTCCTACCATCTAATTCTCTTGGGTGAGTTTGCTTCTTTTTGTTCTAAAGTTTTCAAATGTTCTGTTAATTCACTAGTGTGGGATTTTTCCAGCTTCTTTATGTAAGCATTTAGTGCTATGTACTTTCCTCCTAACCCTGCTTTCATTGTGTCCCATAAATTTGGGAATGTTGTGTGGTATTCTCATTGAATTTTATGAAGTCTTTAATTTCTCCCTTTATTTCTTCTTTGATCTATTGATGCTTCAGGTGAGGACTGTTTAATTTCCATATGTTTGTGGGCTTTCTGAAATTAGTATTGCTGCTGAATTCTTGTTTTAAAGCATGGTGATCTGATAAGATACATGGGGTTATTCCAAATTTTTGGTATGTTTGTTCAGGTTTCTTTTGTTACCAAGTATGTGATCAATTTTTGAGAAGGTTCCATGAGGTGCTGAGAAGAAGGTATAGTCTTTTATGTTTGGATGGAATATTCTATAGATGTCTGTTAAGTCCATTTGTGTCATAACATCTGTTAGGTCCCTTGTTTCTCTGCTCATTTTTTGTCTGACTGACCTGTCCAGTGTTGAGAGTGGAATGTTGAAGTTTCCCAATATTAGTGTGTGGGGTTTAATGTGTGATTTAAGTTTTAGAAGTGTTTCTTTTACATATGAGAGTGCCCTTGTATTTGGGGCATAGATGTTCAGTATTGAGATTTCCTCTTAATGGATTTTTCCTGTGATTATTATGAAATGTCCTTTTTGTCTTTTTGATTGATTTTAGTTTGAAGTCTATTTTGTTAGATATTAGGATAGCTACACCACCTGTTTCTTAGGTCCTTTTGATTGGAAAATTTTTCCCAACCCTTTACTCTGAGGCAATGTCTATCTTTGAGGTTGAGGTGTGTTTCTTATATGCAGAAGAAGGATGGCTTCTGTTTTCATATTCCATCTGTTAGCCTGTGCCTTTTTATAGGTGAGTTGAGTCCATTTATATTAAGGGATATTAATGACTAGTGATTGCTATTTCCTGTTAATTTAGTTTTCATTGTTGGTGATGTTAATTTGTGTGTTTTCCCCTTCTTTGGGATTTGCTGCTATGACACCATCAATTGTCTGTGTTTTTGTTGATGTAGCCAACTTCCTTGGGTTGGACTTTTCCTTCTAGTATTTTGTATAGGGCTGGGTTTGTGGCTAGGTATTGGTTAAATCTGGTTTTGTCATGGAATATCTTGTTTTGTCCTTCTATGGTGATTGAAAGATTTGCTGGGTATAGTTGTCTGGACTGGCATTTGTGGTCTCTTAATGTCTGCATAATGCTTGACCATGACCTTCTGGCTTTCATTGTCTCCAATGACAAGTCAGGTGTAATTCTGATAGGTCTACTTTATATATTACTTGGCCTTTTAAGCTCTTAATATTCTTTCTTTATTCTGTATGTTTAGTTTTTTATTATTATGTGGTGAGGGGACTTTGTTTTTGATCCAGTCTGTTTGGTGTTCTCTATGCGTCTTGTATCTTCATAGGCATATCTTTCTTTAGGTTGGGAAAGTTTTCTTCTATGATTTTGTTAAATATATGTTCTGTGCTTTTGAGTTGAACTTCTTTTCTTTCTTCTATACCTATTATCTTAGATTTGGCCTTTTCATGGTGTCTTATATTTCCTGGATATTTTGGGTTAAGCTTTTGTTAGATTTGATGTTTTCTTTGACTGATGAGTCTATTTCCTCTATTGTATCTTCAGCACTTGAGATTCTCTCTTCCATCTCTTGTATTATGCTTGCATTTGTGGTTTCTGATCATCTTCTCATGATTTCTGTTTTTATAATTCCCTCGGCTTCTGTTTTCTTTATTTCCCTATTTCAGCTTTCAAGTCTTGAATAGTTTCTTTCATATATTTGATTGCTTTTTCTTGGTTTTCTTTAAGGGATTTACTGATGTCTTCCAATTTTTTGTTAGTCTTTTCCTCCATTTCTTTGTGGGGATTTCTCATTTCTTCTTTAAGACTTTCAAACATTCTCCTGAAGTTATTTTTTAGCTCATTTTCTCCTGTTTCATCTATATTTGGTTGTTAAAGTCTTGCTGGTGTAGGGTATTTAGGTTTTACTGGTGTTGCATTGCTCTTTGTGGTGTTGTGTGTGTTCTTACCTTTTCTACTCATCTTTTCCTCTAATTGGTGTGTTTGGGGCTGTCTGTGATTCTTCTTATTAATCTTCTAGATGCCAGTGAATCCAAGGCTCAGATGGTTTTCCTCATGGTACAGTCAGTGCCACAGTTCTAGTTACCTCGTTGGTCACTCAGCACTTTCAGGCTTTGCTCCACCCCCTTGGAATTTGCTGTCTTAGGACTGCTCTAGCCTAGGTTGTAAGCTCAGACCTGTTTCTGTAAATGTCCCTGGTCTGGATCCATTCCTGCACATGTTCCTGGCTTCCAAAGTTCTCTCGATCGGATCCATTCCCTTGGAGTTCCCAGGCTCGGTTATGCCCAGACCTGCAGAGGACTTGGCTTAGATCTACTCCCTATGAGGTCCCAGACTCACACCTGGACTTGCAGAGATCTCTTGGTCCTGCCTACTCCCTCAGAAGTCCCAGATTTACCCCCAGACCCACAGAGGTCCTGGCATAGGCTTAGTTCCTCGGAGGTCCTAGACTCATGCCCAGACCCACAGGGGTCCTGGCTTGGGTCTACTCCCTTGAAGGTCCCAGATTCACATTCTACCAGCTTCAGTCTCTGTCTCTGGCCCACTCACTCAGTAGTTGCTCCACTGTACCTGTTCCTCTGGAGTTTGCTGTCTCAGGTCTGCTCTGACCAAGGTTGCTGGTTCAGTCCCAGTCTGCAAATGTCCCTGTACTAGATCTGCTCTTGCTCCCATGGATCTCACTTTCTCAGTCCCACTCTGGCCTATGTAGCTAGTTCAGTCTAACTCTCATGGAACTCACCGCCTCAGGCCTGCTCTGGCACAGGTCGCTGGCCCAGTCCTGCTTTGAAATTGACCCTGGTCTGGATAAGCATCTGCTCTCATGGAGTTGACTGTCTGAGGCCTGCTCTGGTCCAGGTCATTCCCAAGCCATTTCTAAGTATACGGTTCAGTCTCCTCATCTTTGACTTGTATCATTATCTTACCTGCATGTCTCCCAGTTACTCCTTCCCCTTTCATAAGAGGGTGTGGACAAGCACTGCTTTGGTTTTTTGAGACAGGGTCACCTGTAGCTCAGACAAGCATCACACTTGGCCCTTCTACCTCCCCCTCCCAAGTTCTGGGATTTTGGGCCTGCACTGCCCCAAGGAACAGTGGGAGCAAAAAGTCTTAGTGAGTATTTTGTGTGGGGGTGACTAATTTTGGGGAAATCACCAATGTAATTCACCTATTAATCCTCCTCCACCCTTTCCCCAGCTGGCTTGGATTTCTCTATGAGTCTCAAAGTGTCCTAAGTACTCTGAATTTAGTAAGAGCTAAATAAAACTCACTTAAGAAACAAGAATGTATTGAAAAGCTGCTGTGGCACCAGAATGTGGTCTGGGTACACTGAGATGCTACGGGTGAATGGAGAACTTGTGACTCATGCTCTTATGAGGGGCGGGCATGTGACTCCTGTCTGCTAGGCACATCCAGGGACATGGACCTATTTATATAAATTTAAGATCAATTTGTTACAATGTGTATATGTATTTTTGCTCTTGTTTAAGGTATTATATTTATACAGCTCATTTTAAAATGTAATGTATAATTAAAATTATGGATTAATAGATAGTCACCTATAATAGTCAAACTTGTAGTCATGTTAATTAGATTTTCTAGATATTTCAGATACATAATCTTCCACACTTCAAAGGCCTACAGAATATGACATTTAAAATGTTTTAAGAACTTAGACTTTTCTTGACAATGAGACATGTCTGCTTCTGACAGCACCAGTTACTTCAAGTTAATGATGGGCTCCTTATGGAGTTTGCCTTCAGTGTAACAAGGCTAGCCATTTGGGCAAGAAACTGCTCTTGCCTGGACTGCTTGATGGTATGTTATATAATCTGGACATGCAGGACCCACAGAAAAATGACTGCTGAACTTGCCTTAAGAAGGTCTCACACACACACACACACACACACACACACACACACACACACACACACACAGAAGGTGAGACAGTCCTCCAGAGTTCCAGTTTTATGAAAGTGTCTGCCAAACATTCTGCAGGATACAAAAGAAAGACACAACATAGGCAAAACAGCCTTTCAAATTTCCTGCTTCATGGAAAAGTCTGCAAGATACTATGGGTCTGTAGGCTGAAGATGGATGCCCCAATGATACAGAAGAACGTTGGGTGAGATATTTCTGTCATTTCAAGAACTCTGGAAGTTGCTTACAATGTACTTCCTGTTTACTTAGGTAATATTATATCCTTCTGAGGTCATTGAAGAGTTGAAGATAGTTACAGTTATTGTTTTCCTTAGTTATGATAAAGTATAAGTTATATATAAAACTTTAGACTCACAAAGATAGGAAAGATGATAAAGCATTTTCCTTAATTTGCCAAATGTAAATGGACTAAATATTGTAACTACGGTTCTTGCTTGTTGTTTTGTATATGTAATTTTACTATGTTAAGTTAAAGCCTTCCTTTTTACTTAGACAGAAAAGGGGAGATGATGTGGGATGTTCTTCTGTATATGTGTTACTTTCATTGAATAATGAATAAATTTGTTTTGGTCAATGGTTTAGTAGAGTAAAGCCAAATGGGAAATCTGAACAGAGATAGAGAGAGAAAGAATAGGTGGAGTTGAGGAGATACCATGTAGCTGCTGAAGGAGATAGATGCTGGGTCCTCATCAGTAAGCCACAGCCTCATGCCTATACACAGATTAATAGAAATGGGCTAATTTAAGATGTAAGAGTTAATTAATAAGATGCCTGAGCTAATAGTCTAAGCAGTGTTGTAATTAATATAGTTTCTGTGTGATTATTTGGATCTGGGTGGCCTGGAAATGAAGGAGAAGTCTCCTTTTACACCTCATAAAGGAAGCAGGTTCTGAGAACAATGGGGACCTGCAACTAACTAACCCCAGGGTCTTGATAAGGCCATTGACATCCATGGCATTGTGTACATCATCAGAGAGTCTGAGTTTTTTCAAAGGTATTCAAAGTAGGAAGATTAAATTGCTGGGAGCAAAAAAGGTTCAATATTAGGTAGGCCTACACAAGAAACAACTCTAGAATAAGGGAGAGTAAGAATGAAGCTTGGAGAGGCTGGAGTTGTCCTTGAAGTTAAGAGGGCTTACTGCTCTTTACAGTCAGCTACTTTCTTATACCTCCCAGAGGAATAAGAGGACTGAAGTTTGGTCCCCCCCACCCTGCCCACCTATTTGAGCAGCTTATAACTGTCTGTAGCTCCAGCTCCAGGAGAGTCAATGACCTCTTTTGGTCTCTGCCTTCAGGCTTTATTTCCTAAAATCTCTGTTCCCTTCTTGAGAGCCGACCTTATTTCACCTGTTTGGTTTGGGCAGACATGGAAGAATAAGCAGGCAGTGAACTAACCATGTGGAGAAAGATGACATGGTAATCTTTATCCATGCTTTGAAGGAAAATGATTTGTGGTCATTTACAGCACAATGATCAAATGCTATGAAATGCCAATAATTTTTAAAATCAGCCTTAAATAGCTGAACTCTCAACAGCGGCTCGTAAAGTCTGGCTTGGCGGTTGTTAGGTAGTTATGGTTAAATTGATGGTCCTTTAGGGAGTTAGGAGATCCAAAATGCAGAGGCCTTTAAGGCTTTAGTAATTAACGGTTGGGGTTGTTGGTTGAAGAGATTTTATAGTGCACATTTAAGTTTAACTGCTTGTGAGGAGGTGAACATGAAGTAGAGGTTATCATTTCTCCATAGCTACTCCATCTTTATTGACCTGGGAGTATTCTGGCTCTCTAGCAGTCAAGCCTGAAGCTCTGTGAAGAAGGGACCATGATGCTGTTGGGCTACATAAATTTGAAACCAGACAGATCATTACAAAGTAGTACAAATCTACCAAAGATGCAAAAAGAATATAAGAACGAGAGGGAACTACTGAATATGAAGTGAGGGGACAGTAAATAAAAATTGTAAGAACATAATTTTTCTGAGACCTCTGTAGAAGAGGGGAATTCACAGTTACTCTTATCTCTGCTTGATGCATCCACAAGTACTATACTGGTTAGTTTCTGTCAACTTGACACAAGCTAGGGACATCTAGGAAGAGGGGACCTCAATTGAGAAAGCCCACTGTGAGCATTGACGCTCCTGTGTAGGTAGTTCTGGGAGGTACAAGAAAGGTAACTGAATGTGAGCCTGAGACCAAGGACTGACAATGCTAAAAGTGAAACAAGTGTCCTGAAATATCCTACAGATAATCCCTTCCTTACAAAGACAAGGACTCGAGTCACAGCATATCATGGAAGGGAAGTAGTTCCAGGTGAGGTTAATAATATAGCAGAAAAAAGGGGGGGAAAGTGAAGCTGGAGATTTCATTTTCTCTTACCATGGCCTAGACATGAAAGAGGCCTGAGAAGGAGAAACAAGGTACTGATATGAGTCTCAGCTGACAGAGAGATCATCTGAGAGCCTGAGCCCCTCAGTGTTGCCCGGGAGACCTGCCCAGCCTGGAGGGGGCATTTCACTCTCTCACAGATGAGGATGACCAGGGAGGGGCAGTGAACATCTTCAGCTATGCACCCTGTGGTTGAGTCCACCAGACTCCACTGGACATCTTCAAACCATAGTTACAGAGATGGCCCTGGTTAATATCAGCAAGTTCCAATGCAAAACAAAGCTAGATGCTGAATCCCAAGATTCCATAACCCTGAAACAGTGCAACTAACTGGGAGCAAGAGTTTGAATACATGAGCCTGTGGGGACATTTTACATTCAGACCATGCCGTTATTCCCTTCATGAGAAGGAACAGCTCCTGCTATGATCTGTATGTCACAGATGGGTGCACAGGTACGAGCTGGCTGTCAAGTCTAAGACTATAGTGTCAGTGAGCAGGATAGGTTATCAGCAGGGTGACTCTGCATTTTGTGCTCTGAATGCTGAGGGCAGAGCTTTGTGGGACCACCCCATACAAACTAGATGTGGGATGTGAGGGCGATCTGGCTGCGACATCTGCCACTCCATTGATCGCCAGGGTTGATTCGGCTGATCTGGCTGGCTAGGCGGGTGTCCCCTTCCTTCCTCATCGCTCCATGTGCATCCCTCCTGAAGCTGCACACTCGGTTGAAGAGGACGACCTTCCCCAAATAGAGGAGGACCAGTCTTCGGTCAAGGGTATACGAGTAGCTGCGCTTCTCTGCTAGAACCTCCAAACACACTAGATGTGTATGTGGGTGCTATTCAAAGTTTAAAACTTAAAACAACAGAAAAACACTCCCATCTCATTTCAGACAAGGTAGTTATTATATATCTCTATCTATAGATATGCAAAAGAAGAAAAATCATGAACAAACAGTTCACAGAAAAGAAATGCCAATAACCTTATTTAGGGTCACCTATCTTCAAAAATACAAGGGAAGACAAGACAATGACCCACTGCCTGTCAAATCTGGGAAAGTCTATTCCCTTCAGTGTTCTGGCCATATAGAAGAAGATAAGGAATACCTAATCACTGGAAATGCAAATTTCAAACTGGCAGAATTTAAAAAGATAATTTGATATAACTTCTCAAGAAACTCAAAGCACCTTTCCTGGCCCATTATACACCATCTGAGTATCTAATCCAAAGGCACTAATTATTTGGAGATGCAGAAACACAAGGCTGTCCACACAGCAGTGTTATGACAGCCTCATTCAGTGTAAACAAGACACCTTAAGGGCACTGAGTTTTCCTGACTTTTTTGTCATAGGAATGTTTTCTTGATAGAGAAAACAGCGTATTATTGATTTATCTTTAATAAAGAACTCCTTATTCTCAATGAGGTGTGGGACTTTCTATCCCCTGAAACTAGATAAATATCTCTACAACTAATACAAAGTTACACCTACAATTTTGTAAAGCACTAAATTTTAAGCTTTTATTCAAAGTCAACAAATGAATCATTGAATCTCTGACAATATATAAAAACCAATTAAAAGTAGTTTTAAAAAATTGAGCATAAGACCTCAAACCATAGAACTAGTACAAAGAACACTTCAAGACACTGCACTAGGTAGAGGTGTTTTTCAGATAGGAATCTGAAATCAGGCTAAAAAAAAATAAAGTATGAGATTATATCAAGCTAAAAAGTCATCCCCATGGCAACTGATCAACAGAAAGAAGAGATGATCTACAGATTTGGAGATTCATGCAGACTACCCCTGACCAGATGCTAATGTGTAGGAGGTACAGGCTACAGGAACTCCACTCCATAAAAGGAAAATACAAACTGTTGACATTTGTTTCTAGAAGCGGGGGACTGGGAGGATCACTAGGTGTTCACATCCATATCAGGCTACTCTCCCTAAGACATTTTGATGAAATTGTTCCCTATTTGGACATGATCATTGGGTATGGGTGACAGATTAGAGTAAAAGACTAGGTAAGAATAAGAGAAAACGGGCTCCATCTATGAGGTATGGAGAGGCTATTATCCATGCTGGGTGAAGACCTTCTAGTGCAGCTTTGGGATCATCCATGCTCTGGTCAGTAACCCCTCACCTACTTTCTGTAAAAAAAAAGCTCAATAACACCATTGGTTCCCAGGGTGAATGGAGGTAGACCTGTACTTTGGTTTACTGTGAGGATTTTAGGAGGAGCAAGTAGATGTTCAAATCTTCCCCAGGGAAGGAATTTTAGCAACATAGACATTTCTCAAGAGAACACATCAGAATGAAAAAAATTGTTTGACATTAATTACCAGGGGATACCCTGGGAGACATCACCTCAATCAGTAGAGATTGCTATTGTAGAAAATAGAATATAACAAGAGCTGGCAAGCCTGTGAAAGAAAGGGAACCCATTCATACTGTTGGAAGGTAAATTAGGATAGTCATACAAATTAGGATGGACTCTCCTCAAACAAAATAGATTAAAACAGAATAGCTATCCAGTATGATATAATTATGACCTCTGGATACACATCCAAATGAAATGAAATTGGTGCATTGAAGACATATGTGTTCCCATGTTTGTTTCATTGTGGAATATTAATTTAAGGTGTGTTACATTTGTTTATGCTGTAGAACATTTGTTTAATGATGCAAACAAGTGTTGCATTCTTTCATGTCACATTTATTTAACTCTGTAGGACTGTGTTACTTTGGCTGCCTAAAACACCTGATTGGTCTGATAAAGGGCTGAATGGCCAATGATGAAGCAGAAGAGAGAAATAGGTGGGGCTGGTGGGCAAAGAATAAATAGGAGGAGAAATCTAGGCTCAAGAAGAGAGAGAAAAGGAGAAGAGGACACCAGGGGGCAGTGTAGATGGAAGGCTTTCTATTCCTCTGGTGTTCCTGGACCTGTTTCTCTCTGCCCGCCTGTTTCCAAATAACCACTCAGAGGCTTAATACCAGTTCCAATTGTCAGGCTGATGGCTTAGGCTATTAATGGCTAGCTCTCTCTCTAAATTAACCTATTGCTGTTAGTTTATTATTTTACTATGAGGCTTATGGCTTGTTATCTCACATCTTGCTTCTTGAGCGGCTACATGGTGTCTCTTAGATTCCACCTACTCTCTCTCTGTATCTTTGTTTGGACATACTGCCTAGTTTTATTCTGCTAAGCCACTGGCCAAAACATCTTTATTCATTAACCCATAAAAGCAACACATATCCAGAAGGACCTCCCACACCAGGGCAGCCAGCCAGCCACAGAGTAAGAAGAAAAGAAAGATATATAGAATAAAAAAAAGGTAAAACATCCCAGAGGAAAAACATAGTTAAAGAGATAATTTAACTTAGAAAAGCTGGCTAGAAACAAGCCAAGCTAAGGCTGGGTGTTCATAAGTAAGAATAAGTTTCTGTGTATTTATTTAGGAGCTGGGTGGCAGGCCCCCTAAGAATAAAAAAAAAACTACATTGTTTTGTAATTCTTATTTTAGCATTGAAGGTGTGGAGGAAGCAGAGAGATAATAGAGGTAGGGTTCAAAGACAGAATATACAAGAAGGGTATGCTCTAGAGCCCCCATAGTTGGTAATAATATCCTTACTGTAAACTTCAAAATACTTAAATACTTTAAAATATCTAGAGGAGAGGACTTGGAGTGTTTGCCACAAAGAAATGAAACTTCAGAGGGATATGCTAGTTGCCCTGACTTGATTATTCTACAACATATCAGTAGATAGATATCACACTCTACTGATGAGCTATTGTATATCAATTAGATTAAAGCCAAAAACAAAACAATCATATTTGATGTGTTACAGGCCAAATATGCAGAAACTGACTGTGGACTAATATTTGTTTTCTAAGCCCTACACTCTTTGCATGTGATGGATTCCTATAGAGTCCAGTGAGAACACATTGTTTTTTTCCCCCAAATCCTGCCTATCTCTTCACCTTAGAAAATATAGGACTTTGCTGTCATTTTGGTTTTTTCCCCCCAAACCCAGACAGGTTTTGGTACTAGGATCCCTGTGGGATGGCAAGCAGCTGTCACACTCTGGTTCTGTCATCACAAAAAGTCTAAGCCAAGAAACTCTGTCCTCAGGAGGACCCGAATGGTACATTATGTGTCTAGTAAAACATGGGACTCTGTACGCTTCATGGAAACATTGACCTACATTATCAGGAAGGATGGTTATCATGACCATGGGGGTCCTGTGGCACACACTTATAATCAAAGCTTTGTATACACTGTGTGAGCTTGCAAAGCATTTCACCCACTGTCTCGGTGAACTGCACAGACTTGAGTTCGCTGACAGAACTCTGGCTTTGGTGGGTGATACTTCTTTCCCAGTTGCTAGTTCCTGTAGCCCGACCCCTGCCCCACGACGCTGCCTTCCAGGACACAGGTGACCTTCCTCTCCCCCATGGGAGTCTGCTTGGCTCATTCCTATTCTCTGTTATTAGTCTCTGTTTGCTATCATTGAGCTGGATGAATTTAAAAAGAGGACTGTAGCCAGTGGCACTGTGTGTTAAACACTGCTATTTAGAGCATACAGGGAACACAGGCATGAGGTTGAGTTTGGTCACCTTGAGCAGTGTGGAGAGGGACAGAAGGAAAAGCAATCCTTGTCACTGCAGTGAAGGACACCAGTAAGTGCACTTGTCTTTGGTGTGTTTGCTTTCGCTTGCTTTTGCTCTACTTCATGCTTTGGTGTAGCCATTCAAAGTGATGCCAATGAGCATATCTAATGCTGGTACCAACGTCACCACTGCCGTCTTTCAAGTCAGAAATTTCTCCATGCTTTGAGATTTCTGTCAAGGTATTTGTGTCTCCTATTTCACCTACACTCCCATCCTCTACACAAATATCACATGGACAAATTATGTGATAGTGTTTTCCACCTACTGAGCATTGATTTGTCAGCCACTGTAGTAGGTATTTTAATAGTTCGCATTTGTTTATTTTACTTCATGAGTGTGGAGATCAAAAGACAACTTACAGGAGTAAATTTATCCTTCTACTATGTGGGTTCTGGAGAGCAAAATCTTGTCAGATTTGGTAGCAAAGTCTTTACCCATTGAGATATCTTGCTGGTTCCTCTATTCTATGTATCATCCATTCTTTCAACTTTTTTCACAAAGTCTACAAGGGCTAGCTCCTTCCTCATACTTTGCATATAAAAACTCTGGATCTTGCAGTCGTGGGGGTGGGGGGGCAGAGCTAGCACAGCATTGCAGATCTGCCTGGCTTCCGAGCCAAGCTTCTCTCCTGTATAGAACACACAAGTAATGAATGCAGGTGCTGCTGAACCCAGTATAAAAACATGTAAGTGTGAAAATGCCATGATGAAGCCCATTATATTATATGCTAATAAGAACATTTTATAAGGTAATTAAAATCCACGAATGAACAAATACAGAAAAAGAATGCTATTGTATTATCTATGGAAAGAAAGAATTCAGTGCAGTTCGAACAGTCTGTGTTGTGCTCTTGTCCTTGGGTCTTAACAGGTGGGTTGGTGGCCTCAAGTGATAGAATTCAAACTTGATCCAACTATAGCACTCCCCATGCCATGACCACATGCGAGCCGCTCCTGTCTACTGCTTCTTCCCACTGGCCAGCTTTCAAAGGCAAACAAAACCCATATGATCACTGAAGTCTAGAAATGAACTTTTATTTTAAATCTGTCAAGAACTCCCGACAGTTAGTAACTTTATTAAAATACAATTGTAAAATAAAAAGAAGGTGAGGCTCTCTCTTCAATATAAATTATGTGTTAGCCTTTCGGCTGCTGGCTCAATGTTGTTTAAGGTGCTTTTAAGGGATGAAGGGGTCTCTGAGTTCCAGAAAATTCAGACAACAGCAATGAAAGAAAAATAATAAATTAAAAGTAACTGTAATTGGAGACATTGTCGGGGATATGCTAATGATATGTTTTTTGAAGTGTGTACAGGCTGGACTCCAAGCTTTGGTCCTTGAAAGAAATCATGTGTCCTGTCATTGGTTTGTGTTCATAATACAGAACAAATTCACTGATTTTTTCCCCCAAAAGATGGAAAAAATAAAACATGACAATTTCAAATAAAATACAACCAGCATTCATTTTTATAATTGCAACATGGTAAAACAAAAACACTTTTATTAAAATATTTAATACCAGAATAACTTATAATAGTATGAAAAAGAGTGAAGTATTTGTCCTTGTCTTTCACTGCCACACTCATGTCTGGGCAGAGGCGTTGTGGTGACTTCCACTTTGCATGGATCTCAGAGTACTGAGGATGCACTAGCAGAAGCCAATACTTCACTCACTCATACGGTCATCATGTGCATACCTCACCTTGGGCTTCCTGCTACAAAGTAAAAATAGACATACAAAATATTTTCATATCAAATTATCTTCATTACACTAGATAACCCACCCCACAAGGCTATGATACATGAAAAAGTGTCTTACAAAGGCCATCGAGGCAGTTATGTCCACTCAGCAGCAAAGAGCAACCTTTGACTTTTAAAAGCTTTATGTAAAATAAAGAAAAATGTCAGCACGTGCCGTGTTACTGGATGTCACTCACACTTGGCAAAAGTGCTTTCCAGTCAAAAAAAAAATTTAAGAACTAGATTACATATCCAGAAAAAAAATCCCACTCCAAAATAGGCGTCTTTTCACTTTGCTCTTGAACATTTGCTTTGCTCTGCTCGGCATCTCCACATTTCTGTAGGTTTCGAGTGTTCCCAAGCTGGTAGGGTGTTTAATGGCAAGGATGCTCTTTTTCTTTGATAGTGATTGTTTCCACTCAGTGGTAGTGTCAGAAACAAAATGTTCTTTCTTTCAATGCAAGATTTCATTTACATTTTACTTGAATGTCCTACTTGGCACAAAGCAGAGACTGTTCCTGTTTTGTTTCCCATATGTTTTAAATTCTAAAAATCAATTTTCTGCATATATGTATATCCACATACAGACATTTTTCCTTCATTTTCTTGTTCTCATTGCAATACAAATTGTCCATTAGAATCGTGACTTGAAATGAACCAAATAAAAAGATTAGTTACTCCATATGAAAGCCAGTTTCCATCACAAAGGAACATTGACCAATGCAAACAAGATCATGTCTTAAAACTAAACTATAGGTTTAGTTTTGCACAGGAAAAAATTCAGCGATTTATATAATAAGGCTCTTTGCAAAACTTCGAAAAAGAAAAATCCAAATTAGTTATAAAGGGCATTGGGATGCTTTCCACAGTGACCAGGAAAATAATTTCTGATTACAGCATGCTGTAATTACTAGTTTGAAAGTGTCTCTTCTTAAATGTATACATCACATGAGCCATACACATCAAGTGAGCTGGCTGCACCTTTCATTTTGGAAGCTGTCACATATCAGATATACAAACAAAACCCACATATAAAATTCTCACTGTCACCCTGGAAAGCACAAAGAACAATTTCTAGCCCTATAGGCATTCCTGGGAGAAGAAGAAGAAAAGAAAAAGAAAAAAACACTTCACCTGGGTTGAACAGATTTCCAAGTTTCAATGTGTGAGTGATTGGATTTATTTCAAGGGCTTTCAGCAATTCTGGCTTCGGTCCTACACCAGTTTGGACTGGTGTGGCCTGGCAAGTGTCGACGTCAGCTGTTTGAGGCTCAGCTCTCCACTGTGCCCACGTTGGAGCTTATCTCAGGGAAGCAAGGCACTTACTGTAATGGTAACGCAGATGCATAGGTTCAGTAACATAAAATAAGTTAATATTTTTGATTAAAATGATTTTTTATAATTTATGTGTCTTTTTATAGAAGCAACTGGTATATTTAGGATAGCTGAACTTAGGAGGTTTGGCTGGGAGTCCTTTTCACACCTGCTTTGGCTTTTAGGATGAGGATTTTAGGTAAAAAAACAAAAACACTGACATGCTCAGCAGCACCCCTGGCCACACTAGAAGCGCTGTGCCAGAGGCAGCCTGACTGTCTTTACTTCTGCTATGTGGGAAGACTTCTGGATGATGCAGCTGGTGGTCCCTTGCACTTCGTCTTTTCCCTGGGCGAGGTTTGTTAGGGCCATAGCTGCATTGATCTCTTTCCAGTACGTGTCATCCTTGCTCGGGCCCCTTCTGTTGGCTCCACTGCATGTGTGCAAAAGAGAAGAGAAAGGATCAAACCCACTGCAGTGTACACTGGAGACAGCATCATAGCAAATCACCAATGGCAAAGGAAGCTTGTTTTGCTCACCTGCCACCTTTATTCGAGCCATTGTCCAGAGCGTCTGTAAAGAGAAGCACACATTCAGAAGTTCAGTTACTTCTCTTTGGGAATTTTAAAAAAGATTGTATTGTTTAGCTCTCCCACATGTGTGTGTGTGAGAGACAGAGACAGAGATGTGTGCAGTTGCCCATGGAGGCCAGAAGAGGGCATCAGATCCCCATCCCCAGATGGAGTTACAGGCAGTTGTGAGACACCAGCGGTGGGTGCTGGGAACCAAATGCAGGTCCTCTGGAAGAGCAAAAACTGTTCTTGAACACAGCCATCCCACCAGTTCTGTTTAATCTTAGAATTCCTTCATTAATTGCCAAGAATAAAATTTAATTGGAAAGATGACTGAAAATTAGTTTTCTTTTTTTTAAAAAACAGATTCCAGTAGTTATCAAGGCAAGAAAGATTAATTTGCTGTAGGAAGTTGAGCTTTCGTGGGGAAGGGCTGTGCAGGGCACTGGCCGTAATGGGCCACTCAATGTGCTTGTTCAGTTTTCGCCTATGAGCGACTACCACACATTACCATACTACATAAGGCAGATTTATTTTCTTCAACTACAGAATAAGGACTTTCTTAGAAGCTGTTGGGGCTTCCCCAACCTTAATACTCTGCATTTTGCTGAAACTCAAGCTTGAGGGGTGAGACTGATATGCCTGGATAGTCAGCAAGTGAGGAGCACTTCACAGGGTGTGGGGAGAATGCTTGGGCCTGGAGTCCAGTCAGTCTGGGATCTTCTAACCCTGCTGGGTTGTCCTGAACAGTTAAGAGCATCACCCTGTTGTGTTGGATAATTTGGGGTTAGAAAGTCACTCATGGACATGGAATAAAACAGCAATAATTTTTAACCTGCAGAACTCAATAATCCTGATTTATAGAAACTTTCTATGAGTCAAGCCTCTTTGGTTGTTGCTTTAATTATTTTTTTAAAAAATCACATTTATATATTAATGGGGGTGTGTGTATGTATGAGCCACATCATACGTACAGAAGTCAGAGGACAGGAATTTGTCCTTTCCTTCCACCATGTGAGTCCCAGGACTGACTGAGTTCTACATCCAGAACAGATTCAAGATGCTGCCTGAGATGATCAAGCCTCACAGGATACTCCAGTCAGGACTTGGTCATAACTCTAAATTTTCTTTAGGTCCCCATAAGATTATCAGTGCCCCCCTACCAGCTGGAAGTAGCCTGGAATACTATGCCCACATTCCCAAAAAATGGACTATGGATATTTTTCTTTGTTAAAAAAAAGGGAGGGGGGAAGTGGTGCAGGAGAATCGTCTGTATTCTGTCAATCATGATTTAAATAAATGCTGATTGGCTATTAGCCAGGCAGGAAGTTTAGGCAGGAAAATCAGACAGGAAGTAAAGGTGGGGCAATAAGAACAAGAGTATTCTGGGAAGAAGGAAGTTCCCTCACACTCCTGCCCAGACCACTGAAGAAGCAGGATGTGACCTGCCCTGCTGAAAAAGGTACTGAGCTAACATAGATAAGAATCATGGGTTAATATACATTATAAGAGCTAATATGAAGCCTGAGCTAATTAGCCAATCAGTTTATAACCTAATATAGACCTCTCTGTGTGATTTCTTTGGGGTTAAATGGCTGTGGGAAATGGGCAGGACATAAACCCCAACAAACAGGCCTTCATTTTACAGAATGGTGCCCACGTGGATAACTGTATCCACAGAAAGCCTGAGAAAGCTTGGGAAAGAATAGAGTAAAGCATGTTTTCTTGGTAGCAGCAATTTCTCGGGTCTGCTCTGCTTGCTAGAGGCAAGCAAGTGCTCTCATCTAAGAGAGGCTTCTTGACTCAGCTTTACCTGTAAGCCTTGCAGCTCTTTTAAGAGGTCCTGCCAAGAAACACTTAAATAGTGTTGATAAAAAGCTGACTGCATGCTTTTCGATTTTCAGCCATAGCAGGAAAAAAGCTGCACCATTTTAAAATGCCGGCTTTGTGGGCCAACCTGCCAGTGCAAAATCTGACTCTTTCAGGCGGTCGGTTTGACTATGAAGCATTTGAATGTGATTTGAGAGCACACTGCTGCAGCTTGCTTGCTGGCAGGGACACTGAAATGCCATAGAGTTGTGGCAATAAACGTGGCTACAGCCGGTACCTCAGCCATGAGGCTGAAATCTCAGAAAGCTAAGAAATGGGCTGGATCCAGTTGGCAGAGCCACGACTTTAATCTTCTAAGTATTGCTTGGCAAATTGCAGACTCATGTGGTTAGAAAGGAAGAGATAAACAGTAAAGAGAGATTCAAAGATGAAGAAAACCTCTAAATGGTTTACACTGTGTTAAAAGTATATGCAAGAAAAAGGTTAAAGTTCTTTAAAAAAAAGAAAGAGAGTAGTTGGGTGTGGTGGTACACACCTTTAATCCCAACACCTGGGAGGCAGATGTAGATTGACCTCTGTGACTTCAAGGTGTGGTAGCACACACCTTTAATCCCAATGCCTGGGAAGCAGAGACAGACAGATCTCTGTGAGTTCAAGGTGTTGTAGCACACACTTTTAATCCCAGCACTGGAGAGGCAGAGACAAGCGGATCTCTGTGAGTTCAAGGACAGCCTGGTCTACAGAGTGAGTTCCAGGACAAAGATACACAAAAACCCTGTCTCGAAAAGCCAAAAATTAAAAATAAAAGAAATAGAGTTTAAAATAAAGCTTCATAAAGATGGAAAACACACAGAGAATCTGGATACTATATGTTATTATGCTCTCTTTGAATTGTTTGAATGCTGAGGAAGGAGCAACATCTGCTAAAAGACTTTTGTTTATAAATGCTGTTGAATTAAGCCAAGGAAGGTATTTTGAAAATACCTTGACTTCAAAATTGAAGTCAAAAGGTATGTTACTTTGGAGAAGAGATTTTGCTTTTGTTTCCACAGGAAATGAAAGACTGTGAATTAATTCTGAGTTAAGAAAAATCAGGTTTGATCAAGGAAGACCACCTGAGAAATCTCTGGTAGGAACAGATGACCCAGATGACTGAGTTCTACATCCAGAACAGATTCAAGATGCTGCCTGAGATGATCAAGCCTCACAGGATACTCCAGTCAGGACTTGATCATAATTCTAAATTTTCTTTAGGTCCCCATAAGATTATCAGTTCCCCCCAACCAGCTGGAAGTAGCCAGGAATACTATGCCCACATTCCCAAAAAATGGACTATGGATATTTTTCTTTGTTTAAAAAGAAAAGAGGGGGAAGTGGTGCAGGAGAATTGTCTGTATTCTCTCAATCATGATTTAAATAAATGCTGATTGGCCATTAGCCAGGCAGGAAGTATAGGCAGGAAAACCAGACAGGAAGTAGAGGTGGGGGAATAAGAACAGGAGTATTCTGGGAAGAAGGAAGCTCCCTTACACTCCTGCCCAGACCACTGAAGAAGCAGGATGTGACCTGCCCCGCTTAAAAAGCTACTGAGCCATGTGGCTAACATAGATAAGAATAATGGGTTAATATAACTTATAAGAACTAATACTTAGCCTGAGTTAATGGGCCAATCAGTTTATAATCTTCTGGAGACCTCTGTGTGATTTTCTTTGGGACCTAATGAATGTGGGACCTGGTGGGAGGACAGAAACCAACCAGGCCTTCATGTTACACAGGATCAAAGCCATCTTGTGAGGTAAGGTGGCAGGTGCCTTCAGCCACTGAGCCCTCTCTGGGTCTACATTCTAAACTCTTCAGCTTTAGTGACTTTGTGCTGGGTTGTATATCTATCTGGTAACAACAAAGCTCTCGTGGTATCTGTTTTCACTCACTAATGACAGGTTCAAGATGAATCAGAGCAGAGTCAAGGCCTCTAGGCAGGAAAATTTACAGTAAGAGAGGAGAGAGCAGAGGGCTGGGGGAGGGGTGAGGAGAGAGATAGAGAGAAACAGAAAATTAATATTTTGGTCTTTGCTCAGTTTTTCCCACTACTGTTGCCAAAAGTGAAGCAATTGGTTATGGGATGTTTAGTGAATGGAGAGATTTTTCAAAAGCAGAGTAAGTTCCATGAACTTACAGACACTGGAGAAATAAGAAAAGACCACGTTCTGATGCTCAGGTTCCATGAACTCACAGACACTGGAGAAATAAGGAAAGACCACGTTCTGATGCTCAGGTTCCATGAACTTACAGACACTGGAGAAATAAGGAAAGACCACGTTCTGATGCTCAGGTTCACAGCTGAACCAGTTCCCATGGTGAAGGGACTGGAACAGTGGAGGGTGGTGACTGCAGAAAGCTTGCAGCTGACAGACATATAGTGTGATGCAGAATCTTGAAATGATGTCGCCTGCATGTAGAGGGACAGGGGTTCCGCCAGATGAGGAGGAAGTTCTGCAACCCCAGAGTGGCTAGATGGTGCTGGCACCCACTGTGGCTGCTCCTTAGTCAAGCCATAGAGAAGGAGATTTCAGCAGCAGACTGTGAAATTATGAAATTCTACTTTCTTGGAAATGAATGCGTTTTACACTTTGGTGCCACTAAAAATATCTCTTATGTGTAAAACTCACACTCAAATCCTTGTTTGGGCATTTTAATTAGTTATTAGTTTCTCAGCTCTTTCTCTCTCTCTCTCTCTCTTGTGTGTGTATACATGTGTGTACAATGAGTCTGTACACATGTGCACATTTGTAGGTGTGAAAGTGTGTTCATGGTGCATAGAGCACAGGGAGTGATCACAGGGCAACTTCAGTTGCTGGTTCTGCCTTGTTCAAAGCAGAATCGCTTGTTCACTGTCCTGTATTCCTGACTAGCTGGTTCCTCCAGTTTCCAAGGTTTCTTCTGTCTCTATCTCCTATCTCCCCATGGAAGCACTGGTTTTACATATGCTCCTACTAAGTGCTTAGCTTTTACATGAATCCTGAAGATTTGAACTTACATCCTTCAGCTTGCATGGCAAGTGCTTTTATCCAATAAGCCATTTCACTAGTCCCTGTTTTTTTTTTTTTTGACAGACCTTACAATGCTATTCTATGCACGAGTCTCAAGAGTGAACTGTACACTTTATTTATGGCATGTGGGTATACTCGGTGTCCTAAGGTAGGACTGGGTCTGAAGACAGAGACAGAGCTGCATAAGATGGTACCGCTGGGAGACAGCTGGCATTTCTATCAAGGCTAAAACTGTCCTAAAGTGCACTCTTGAGGGTTTCAGACCAGTTGCAAAAGCTGACTGTCAACACTTGGAAGCTTCTCTGCATCTAGGGTCGCTTAAGTTTAAAGCATAGATGCTTTTGTGTGGATATTCCTGGGGCTTCCTAGTGTGAAAAGGCTATTTCAATCCAGATCCACCCCTGAAGAGTCAAGTTCGCAGAGGAACAACAGAAGGAAATTCACAAACAACCTCCTTCTTGGAAACGTTTGTGTATTTTCTGGAAAGCAAGAACTCTGAAGATCTGCTAGTTTAGGGACTTCTATTTACTGTGCTGAGCTGGGATTTGGGGACGTCCTAGCTATTTTAGAGCCTGACACGATCTGAGGGCAACTCAGCAAGCTTATATCCCGAGCTAACAATGGATGGCGCTACTAAATGCTATGACTTCTTTCCTGTGGTTTTTTTTTCCTTCAAAGCAAATACTTGCTTTTTCCTTTTCATTTGAACTAGTTGTCCTTTCAGTCCATACTCAGTATTTGGAACCTTGGGGACGTTGTCCCCCATCACTGGCAGTCATGATGCTCACACATGACAGTTGAACTTTCGGACTCCCTTCTGGTAGGAGTGCCAAGGGTTCCAGGCAGGAGAAGTAAAGGTGCAGAATGCATAGTGCTGAAAGTCAGAAGAAAGCAGAGGCCCAGGCTACGGACATGCTGCAGGCTCCCGGGCGCATGCACACAGATCATCTCTGACTGTCAACATTTGCCCAGCGGTCCCTCACTCTGCAAGTAGCTTGGCTCAGCTTCCCCAAAGTCTAAGCTAAAATGCCCTTTTAGATTCTAAGACTCTAAAAATCAGCTACACTGTCAATTACCATAAAAGCAACTGGTTGGCAGGAACTGCTTATTGAATCAGCCAAAAGATCCTGTTTTAAATCAAAAAAAGAAAAGGAAAGAAAAAAAGAGGTGGGCAGTTAGGAAAATCTTAAATGCTGTAAAACTCAAAGCATGTTGAAACATAAGGTAGGGCTATCCTGTTTGGATGAGTGTTTCCTTAGAAAATTAAGCAAAGAAACAATTACATGAAAAACTCAGTTGCATGGCAATTCAGGCTGTCTAAGCACAGGGCTCAGTAGTCAAGGACCCTTTCAGCTTTCATGAAAGCCACTTAGAAGCATCCTAATTTCTAGGCCTGCAGAGAGACAGTGAAAAAAGTATGGCCAAATATTTCTCCTCTGTGATATATTTAATGAATAAATCCTCAAATTGGCAATGTTTTGTCAAGAAAGAGTACTTGTGTCACTACCATGTAAACAAAATAAAGGAAGATTAAGCTTATGACTATTTTTCAAATTAAGTAATGTAAAAGTCGTATAACAGACATTTCTTTAAATTAAAATGGAAAGAGTGAAAGACATTCCTGAGGAATATAGGAAGCAGGGAGGATGAAAGAGAATGAAAATTGTTCTGCCCAGAGGACAGCAGAGCAGGCCGCTTGGACTAGGTAAGTGGAGAGAGGAAGCCATAGCTTACATTCTAAGATAACAGAACACAGCATCTACCTCCCCTGCCACACCTGCCTCATGTCCTTGCAGGGAAACTGAAGCCTTGGGGTGTATGTCAAGTGTCTAAGGCAAGCCAAAAAACCCCAATGTCTGAATACCAGGCTTCCACAAGCAGTGAGTTTGGCAGCCATCTCTCATGAGAGTTGCTGAGAATAGTCAAGGTTTAGTTAGGTGACCCTGGGGTGTATGAGAAAACAAGTTGAGCAACTTGGACAGCAAGGTAGGAACCAGTGCTCCTTCATGGTGTCTGCTTCAGTTCCTGCCTCTAGGAAGCCTTCATTTCCTACTTTGTCTTCCCTTGGTGAGGGACTATACATTGATCTGTAAGATAAAATAAATCCTTTCCTTCCCAGACTGCTTTTGGTCATGATGTTTACCACAGCAACAGAAACCAAACTAGGACAGGGTAGATGGCCTTCTGAGGGATTGCTATTTATCTGTTTTAAACAGGATATTCTGGACATGTATTTTTTAAAAGTAATTTATTTTGTGTGCATTTGTGTTTTTCTTGCATTCACTCCTGTGTATCATGTGTGTGCCGGGCACCTGAAGAGACCAGAAGAAGGTCTCAGATCCTCTGGAGCTGGTGTTCTAGACAGTTGTGTGCCACCAGGTAGGTGTTCTGCAAGATCAGTCAGTGCTCTTAACCACTGGGCCGTCACTCCTGCCTCAGCAGCATCTGTCTTGGAGACCTCTTCTGCTTTTTCTTGTCCTTAACTATTCTAAAGAATAGTTTACTGTTAGAATTTCCCTAATGTGCAAAACATGGGAGAAACACAAGTATTCTAGAAGAGCTCAAAAGCTTCCTCTATTCGATGTAAACTTGAATATGAAGAAAGAGAACCCAAGTGTTGGAGAAGTGTTTAGAATAACAGCTAATATTTATTGACCGCTATGCTATTAATAGTCAGCCATTATTCCAGGAACTCTCCAAATATTGTCTGGTAACAATAACCTTGTGAGTCAGGGCACTAACACCTTTGTTCACAAATAACACTAGGGCTTAAAAGGTTCAACAACTTGCAAGGGACTCAGGAAGTGGGGACTATGGGACTCATCTCTGAGTCAGCTAACACTGAAGGTCATGTTTGCAGCCACAGAATTCCATTATGCCAGTATCTCTTTGGATCAAATGACCATTAGAGACTCTGGTGAGCCTAATGCATCGCTAGCCAGAATGGTTACAGAACAGACATGAGTTAAACACAAGTTCACCTGCCATGCATGAGGCCCTGGCTTCTATCTGCAGCACTATTGAAACCTAAATATACCAAACATGAGTGAACACACACACCACACACACACACACACACACACACACACACACACACACACACACACACAATTCAAGTCTTTTTCTGTACTTTTTGCTAGGCCTGTAGGCTAAGGACACAAGAACAACAAAAACTTTTTCTGTCCCTATGGTTTAGTCTGTGATCAAGGCACCTGTTCACGTCTCAGAAAAGGAAATCTAAACAAAGCTCCCATAGCTTCCCCAGGCTTTAATTGGATGACATTTTAGGAACTATGTTAGCCTTGTGATCACCCCTCTAAGCTGGACAGAATCACTGCTAAATCCCTGCAGGAGAGCCATTGTCCCAGCACTTGCAGAAGAAAATGTGGTTATCCTCTCTCAGGGACAGATGGAGTTTTTGCAGAGTCAAAGGAAATTATTTGAAATGATATCTGACCAAAAAGGAAGCGAAAGAATGAAAACACCTACCAGTCTAAGACTCATCCCTCAGGACTAAACTGCTTCTAACAGTTTTGAGAGAGCTTTCCCCTAAAACTTGGGTTTTTCCCCTAAAAAGAGGAGTGGCACTAGGTCACTAGCAAGTCTGCTGCCTCTGGAAGAGTCATGAGGTGTCTGGATTTTGTGAGCCAGCAGTGGGGTGAGGCCCACTGGAAACCTAATTACTGAGAATTAGAAAATGAAACCAATCTCATCTTTATGGGTGAATTCTCCACCCCACCCCCACCCCACTTTGCAATATTCTAGCTAAATTATTCATCTCAGGGCCATTATTAGGTGGCTTCCAAAATCATTTAAGAGTTTGAGGAAAAATCTTTCCAAAAATTGAGCCAGTGTTTCCCTTAGCATGGCTTCCACATCTGGCCCAACATTCTTTTCCTTCCTGCTACCTCTCATGTGGGCTGGCTCCAGCTAAGGCTAATGATGCCCAGATGTCCTGGATCTGTAGTATCCCCACCTCAGCAGCCTTTCTGTCAATGCATCATTCCCTTTGGGTCACATCAGAATATAAAAATTAGAAGCTGCACTCCTCTATGCAGGGCCAATGGTAAAGAGCTCTTTATCTGGATGGGGAACACTTGTCAAAACTTCCAGGGATCATAGTATTGTCATTAAAAGCAATGCACAGCATCCTTTTTCTTGCAGGGGCACCAGTGCTGTGGTAGCCCTACAAATGTGCTTCTTAGCCCCTTACTGGGGAACACTAGCCATCATAGATTTTCACTCCAGCAGAGTACATGGGATTTTGCTGGCAGATCTTTGTTCGGTCCCCTGTGCTCCGGTGCTGGTAGAATGCACAACTACTCTCACTCCATTATTCCTGGTTGTCTTTTTTCTTTTAGGATGCATAGCCATTCTGCTCTTACCTATCTGCACTGGTGCATTAAAAGTACAGGGAACAGGATTTGTAACTTCAAAGTAACCTCCTAAAATAAACAGTTTATCACCCAAAGATACAGTTTCTGTTCATTCTCAGTCTTCCACTAACCATTTTGAGTGTTCTTGATGCACAGTTGTCTCTTCCAAGGTTTCTTCACCCTTGCTAAGTTGAAAGCTTCCAGTATGAAACTTTGCTTTGAAGATTAGCATACAGTCTGTGGGAGGGAGGATCTGGTGGGTGATCACACAGAAGGTCTGAGATGGTGGATACTCACTTTGCTTGGCTTCTTGTATTAGCTATGAGGGTGGTCTAGAAGAGGCCACAGAGACACTAGGTAACATAGGGGCAGAGCCTAGACTCTCCTGATAGCACAGCTTTCTGAGGACTCACCAGCTGTGTAACTTTCTGTGTCTCTACATTTTCATTTAGAAAATGGACCACAGATTCGTGGGGTGGTTATAAAGACCACATGACAATATTTGTAGAACATCAGAAGAGATTTGAATATATATACATATATTACTATAAGGGTCCTTATTTTTAACATGCTAACTTCCTATCTCACTTTATTACTTTCTATCTATAAGCAGCGTTTAATGTAGTCACTGAGAAAATCAGTACTGTTTAGAGATTAAAATGAAAACCACTGTGTAAAGAGAGAATATTTAACTCCAGGCAAAGCCCATCAACTCAGATTAATGAACTAAGTGTGTAGAATCTATCATCTTCAAAGACAAAGATGGCGTTGCTCTTGCTTTTTTGTGCCAGAACACCACAGCACGCCAGGACAAAGAGCCCTGGAGCCACATTAAAGAGCTGCTGACCTCGGGTGTCTGATGGGTTTTGTTACTTCATTTTCTCAAGGGGAATATTGGAGATGCTACCCAAAATGCTTCATGTATGAAAGCTAGGATTCCAGCCAAGACTCAGAAAATGACTTCCTAGCTCTGCATGAATTGCTTCTGTGTGCTTGCATGCTACAGAAGCACTCACTGTCTATAAAAGCACCCACTCTACATACAAATTGAGCAACTGGTTCTGAAACTGGTATGCTCTTAATTTCATTCCCGCCTATTAACATTGCTCCTCATCCCCCGTGCTCTTCCATAGCACAAGGGCTGTTCCTTGCAGGAGCAAGCTTACAGCTGTTCGTTGCAGTTCTGTATTTATTACTAAATACACAGCTGAATGACATTAGGCTACATACTTCTAATAAGGCTTTCTTTAGCAAAATAAAAATCTTTTAAATGGAAAAATATTCACTAGTAATGATCTGGAAATGGGCTGGCATGTCTGGCTCCCTCGGTGTGTTTTCAAACTCTTCAGTATCTCTGAAAAGCTATCAAAAAGTACTTTTCCTCTGATATATGAACTGCAGTGTATCTCAAGTTGGCTCAGCCTGCTGCCAGGGTGTTCAAATTCCTCGCATCACCATCTCCAGAAACGATACTTCAGACTGCAGGATCGTGGGGTTAAACCTGTCTGATTGTATTAACACCAGAAACGACACAATAAAAAGACAGCACTCACAGTCATCTTGGCTCTTTCAGAAAAATAGCAAATGACAGTTGTGCTGTATTTACAAAAGAAAAAATACATTTTTGACACAAGATGGACTCTAGCACCAATCTTTCTACATTTCAAATGCATGTGAGCATTCTGGATAATCTTGAATCTTAAAACTGAATTTATCCTACCATTTTGTTCCTGCATTTGACCTTTAGGGTCTTGTCTTTTCAGTTTTAAAATCAGAAACAGTATGTAAAGTCTGAACAGGAATGAAGGTACACATGAAATGAAAAATGGAGGACCATACAAAAAAACATTTGCCATGCAAACATGAAGATTGGAATCAAGATTCTCAGGTAAATATGGGTGCAATAGCACATATCTGTAATCCTAGCACACCTATGGCTAGAAGGGAGGTATGGAGAGAGAAGAATTCCCAGCATCTTGAAAGCCAGTCAGCAAACAACACAGAAACCCTGTCTCAAAGCAGAAGATGAGGACTGATCCCTGAGGTTGTCTTCTGACTCTCATGCTCACACTATGCTGTGTAGATACCTTCCCCAGAATTGTTTCTGGTAACTCTGAAGGATGGATGTGAAAAGAAGTCATGCATAAAGGTGAGGCCACTGCCTTGTCTTTGTGTGATAGCTGTGGCTAGAGGTCAGACAGCCTCTATTAAGTGGTCTTCTGTGACCCATTTTGACCAAAAGAACACTGAAAAGTCCTTCCTACCTTGAGTCTGTCTTGCTGGAGGGATCCGTTCTAAATTTTGCCCAGGACTGCACATTCCAAGCCAGGCAGAAACAAAAGCCCCTAGAAAAAAAAGGATGAGCATCCCCATGCAAATGAGAGCCACTCCTGTTGTGGGATTCCCCTCTGGATGCTATGAATACCATTGGTTAATAAAGAAACTGGCTTGGCCTGATAGAGTAGAACAGAGCTAGGTGGGAAAAACTAAACTGAATGCTGGGAGAAGGAAGGCAGAGTCAGAAAGAAGCCATGTAGGCGTGCTGGAGACAAATGCTGTGAACTTTACCCAGTAAGCCACTGCCATGTGGCAATACACAGATTAGTGGTGATGGGTTAAATTAATATGTAAGAGTTAGCAAATAAGAAGCTAGAGCTAATGAGCCAAGCAGTGTTTTAAATAATATAGTTTCTGTGTGATTATTTCAGGTCTGAGCTGCCAGGCAGCTGGGAAACAAACAAGCAACCTCCTTACAACGAATTGGTGCCCACATGGCCAACTAAAATCCACTTAAAACCTGAGTGACTTTGGGAAGGAATTCTAGGCACACACACAAAAAAAAAAGAAAGAAAAAAGAAAACAGAGTTAAGCGCAGCTTAACGTCACAGCTCCTTTAAGAGAGGTTTTCCTGATTCAGTGGTAGCAGAAAAAAAGCTGCACTTCTTTGAAATTGTGGCTTCCTGAGTAATGCTGCAAGCACAAACTCTGATTCTTTCAGGAGGCTGAGAATTTAAATGGGGTTTGTGAGCAATGTGCTACAAGTTGCTTAATGGCAACATAGACTGGCTGTGTGCCTAAAAATGGGGCTGTGAGCATGGCTCTCAGAGGCAGCCAACAGCTCTGCCATGCTGGACTGGGTAGGGCGTGCAGGCAGTGCCGTATTTCCCCTAGCAATGGTGCCACTTAAATTCATAAGAAGGGCTTAGCATTTTTAGAAGCACTTCTGGTCAGAAAATAATTACAGATATGCAATAAAGACAAATCCAGATGGAAAAGACCTCTAAATGAGACACAGTATGTTTTAAAAAATGTACATAGGCTTGGGAGAGAGAAAAAAAGGAGAATAAAGAGTTATAAAATAAGAAAATGGTTTTAAAAAGGTAAGTCTTTAAAGAGACAGAATACACATAGTCATAGATTATAGGAGTAAAGACAATAAAATAAATATTAAAAAGTAATAGAGTAAAAGCAAGCCACATAAAGATGAAATATGCACAGAGTCTGGATTATATATATTATTGTGTTTTCTTTAAATTTTTTGACTGTTAAGGATCTAAGTACAGAGAGACATTTCATTGTACAGACTGTTAAACTAAACCAACATATATACTTTAAAGGTATCTTGACTTCAGAATTTGAGTCTAAGGATATGTTGTTTTGGAAAAGAGGTTCTTCCTTTGTTTCCACAGAAGATGAGAACCTATGGAATCCTTCCAGACTATTATGGACCAAGACCCCCTGACAGGTTGCCATGAACGCCCCCCGAAAGAAAATGCTTTGCCCAACAAAAAGCAAGAAGAAGTTTAGAGAGAACTATGCCCATGTTCCCAAATATTGTTTATAAATGTTTGTTTACATTTAAAGGGGAATATGCTATAGAGATTTGCATTGGTTTGGATCTTTGTTTATCGATACAAATTTAAGGTCAATTTGATTAAGTATTGTGTTTGCCCAGCTCATTTAAAAATGTAATGTATAATTAAGAAATATAGGTAAATAGAGAGTCATCTATAATAGTCTATAATAGTCAAGCTTGTAATCATCTTAGTTAGATTTTCTAGATGTACAGAGATGTATTTCAGATGGATAGATATTCTTCAAATCTTTCAGAGACCTTCAGATATGGCATTTAAAATGTTTTAAGAACTTAGGACTTTTCATGACAGTGAGACACATCAGTTCCTGACAGCACCAAGATACTTCAAGAGGAAGATGGGCATTGAAGAGGTTCCTTATGGAGTTGGTTAGCCATTTGGGCAAGAAACTGCTCTTGCCCTGACTGCTTGGTAAACTGGACATGCAGGACCCATAAAGAAATGACTGCTGAATTTGTCTAAAAGTAAGACCATCCTTCAGGGTTCTTACTTCATGAAAGAGTCTTCTAGACATTCTGCAGGACACAGAAATAGGTGAAACTAACCGTCTTTGAAATTTCCTGTTTCATGGAAAAATCTGCTGGATACTATGGGCTTATAGGCTGAAGATGGATGCCCCAATGGTACAGAAGAACTTTGGATGAGTGTCCAGGCAGCAAGATGTCTCTATCAATTCTAGAGTTTTGAAAATTGCTTACAATGAACTTATTGTTTACTTAGGCAATATTATATCCTTCTGGAGTCTTTGATGGAGTTGAAGAATTGGTAGTTATAGTTTTCCTTAGTTATAATAAAAGATAAATTAGGTATAAATGTTGTAACTGTAATTCTTGCTTGATACCTGTTTTGTTGTGTGTAATTTTTCTATGTTAAAGTTTAAAACCTTTCTTATTTAAACAGTAAGGGGAGGTGATGTGGGATTCCCCTCTGGATGCTATGAATACAATTGGTTAATAAAGAAACTGGCTTGGCCTGATAGGGTAGAACAGAGCTAGTTTAGCAAAACCAAACTAAATTCTGGGAGAAGGAAGACAGAGTCAGAGCGAAGCCATGTAGCCCCACCAGAGATAGACACTGGGAACTTTACCCAGTAAGCCACTGCCATGTGGCAATACACAGATTAATGGAGATGGTTAAATTAATATGTAAGCCAAGCAGTGTTTTAAATAATATAGTTTATGTGTGATTATTTCGGGCCTGAGCTGCCAGGTGGCAGGGAAACAAACAAGTGGTCTTCCCGCAACATACTCTGCACTCCTATGGCAGCTATCTTGTACTGGCTGCACCCAGCAGTTGGTGGCAGATGCTGCAGCTGTGTTTGACTGTGTTCCTTCCTACTCACCTCATAAATAACATAACCAGTGTGTGTGGTACACTCTAAAAAGATACAATTGTTATGTTTTTGTGTGCCAGTTAAAAACTAAAAATGAATTTTAACTAAAATAGACACTGACTGCATTCTAAATGTACAATTATCACATTGTAGCCTATGTGTACATTTTTATTTTACAAATAAACTAAATGTGATTTTGAATCAAAGCAATACCTACTGAATACAGTGGCATACAGAGCTCACTTCACTATAACCATCTAAATTTAGAATACAGAGAATTTTTCCAGAAAAACAAAAAGAAGTGTAGAAAGTAAGTTGCTTTAACCTAACAATCTGGTCTTGAAGAGACAAAACATTTTTTTTAAATGTTATTGTGTGCGTGTGTGTGTGTGTGTTTACATGCAAACATGTGGAGGTCAGAGTAGTACTTGTAGCAGACAATTCTTGCCTTCTACCATGTGTGTCCTGGAGACTGAACTCATGTCATCAGGCTTTGAAGCCAACACCTTCACTTTATATCCTGGTAACCCAGCAAAAGCACCTTATAGGAAACAAACCATATTCTTTGCAATAATTTGTGTAAGGCACAGGATTTGACGTGGGATCACATGAAAATGATGAGCAGACTCACCAAGCAAGTGATATCAGGTGAGTTACTCATACACGCTGTGCTTGCATTTCTCACCTGTACAATGGGTGATGATAGCATCTCATTCCTAGGACTGCCTGTCCATCTTGGACAATGTACCAGAAATAGAGCTTTCTGGACAGTTGTGGTATGGAGTTGGGGCTGTGGTGATATGACTCCTGCTCTTATGAGCTCCACTGTTGCTGGCTTTGTGAGGCTGCCCCACATCCATGGAGTGCCAAGACTGCTCTTATATCCCCTCTGTCACTCTTTAGGGCTGCAGTCCATTTTCATGGAATTTTGTAAAGAAGAGAATTAAACTCCAGCAGCAGGGGTTGGGTGGGGGGGTGCCTCCAAAGGACAGATCCCTGGTTCCTATCTCTGGGACTGATGGCTCTGACAGGAAGAAATACCTCAGAAGCCCCGACACGGAAGGTAGAGGGTGACCCAGTGGGAAACCAATGTAGCAATCAGAAGCTGCTGCTTTTAGTCAAACCATGCAGATATTTCTGGGCCTTCTCTCAAGTGTGGCAACACACGGCAGCATTTCTTTGGTATTTTTAAAAACCATTATTGAGTTCTCAGTCTAAGGCTGAGCACAACACATTGTGTCCATGATTTTGCTTTAGTGTGGGTTGCAATCCTAGCAGTAGGGTAAAGACACCTGTTCATATTTGCCTTTGCTTAGACATGGACAGAGTGGGAACAGGGAAAATGTTCCCTGGGTGGCAAACAATCCACTCTCTTTGTATAACTTTTGATCTATTATTATAATTTTTCTATGCCATGATATTTTATACAAGAAATCATTAGTAATACAAATTTCAGAATCAAAGAATTCAAGCTATCATTAGACTACAGAATACTTACTCAACAGGTCTTCTAATTGGTGTGGTTGTGGTAATAGACTGTTGCAATGTCTACATTCGTGTTTTGAACTCAAATCTATATACTATAGTGTTGGTGGGGATTTTATTTTTATAGGTCTTTATTTTATTATCTTATCTTTTCTATGGGAAAATAGGGTAATAGATAGTAATCCACATGGGATCTTCAAACACATTTTTTTCCCCTAGGGAGAATAATCAGCTTTTGTAAACCAAAGTAAACTGTTTCTGCTGCCCTCTGTTGGATATTCTATTTGGTCCTTTCTCCAAAGAATAAAGCATGGTTTCCCTTTCTACTGACACGAAGAAAAGGCTCTGTAAATATATTTTTTAAAAAAATATGTTTGCAATTTTTATTTGTGTGTGTGGTATTTGTGTGTATATACCACACATGGGTACACATACCAACATAGATGCGTGGAGGCCAGAGGACATCAGCTGTCCTGATCTATTGCTTTCTGTCCTCTTCTCTTGGGGCAGTATCTTTCTGAACCCCTGGAGCTAGGCAAGTGGTCAACAAGCCTCAAAGATGCTCCTGTCTCTGGGTCCCACAGCCCTGGAGTTACAGGCACACTCATTAATGTCGGTCTTTTTAATGAGAGTCCTGGAGATTCAAACTCAAGTATTCACTCTTGTGCAGCAAGCGTTCTTACCCACTGAACGATCTCCCAAATAGGGTTACTTTTAATCTGTCTTGTCTATGGCATCCCTAAGAAGTAGCTGGGGTTATCAGGTCTCTGAAGAGGGGAGGAGGCTAGAACTGCCCTCTGTTGTAGAGCATTGTCCTCTAAACATGTCAGGCTTTACATGGCAATCATAACAGCTCCAATTACTCTTAAAGACTTTCAATATCCAAACTGCTGATATTCCTTATAAAAGGAGGGGTTGGGGTGTCCTTTAATCCCCCTTTTTGGAGGGGAGATTCAAGCTATTCCTTCCTATGTTTCCCTTCTAACTGTATGTCTGAGTATGATCCTGTGTCCTTGGGAGGTGACAGAAATATAGAGGGTGAGTTCAAGGGGAGGAGGAGCTATAGAGTTATGCAACTACAGGGAAGTCATCATTCATGCTAGGGTTTTGGTGATGCAGTTGCTCTTGGGGTCATCCAACATCTCATTTTGGAGCTAATAAATTCACTGATTCACTGAGTTGGACTTGGGTGAAACTGTTACTTTGGTTTGTTGGTACCCTGGGATGAGTAAACCTTTGTTCATATCTTTCCCCAGGGAACATTCATGCAGAATCATGAAACCAACTTGGCAGCTGTTGACCCTAAAGCCATGTGCATGGAGCAGAGGGATTGAGATACTAGATTTAGCTGTGAAGGAGGACTGAGTAGTTCCTATACAGGCTGCTGCTCAGTTTTGAAAAGAGTGAGCTATTATTATCTGGATCCAAAGGGCTGAGTACTGCAGTGGTTGGAATGATCCCTCAAGTTCCTACTATGGAAGCTTATGCAGCACTGCTGGGCAGAGGGGACTTTAGGTAGTGATTAGGTCTCAAGGACTCTGTTCTCCTGGATGAATGAGTGGGCTTCTTCAGAAAATGTGTGCTCATCCCTTCATTCTGCTTTCTCATAATCTCTTGCCCTCCTGGACCCTGCCATGGGATGGTGCACCAAGACAATCCCCACTAGATGCCAGTGCCTGGATACTGAACATTCCAGACAGTGGAACTTTAAAAAATACACTTGTTTTCTTTGCAATCTGCAACCAAATTGTTAGAATGAATCTAGGAAAGTCACTAGTCTCGCTTTATAAACATGCACAGAGGGAATAAGAAGAGCAAACAGCTGGGATGGTTGTCAAAATCAGAAATAATGTCTGTGAGGCACCAAGCACATAGGAATGATAAAAAGTGATTCTACACTTGCCTTTGCTAGTTTTTGTAGCAAAAATTGAAGCCCGTTGAAGACTTACCTTGAAATGGAACAGATAATAAAAAACACAACAGTTCTTCATAGTTTGTGTTTGAATTGTCTAAGCCATGTTATGTCTAGGCAGCTGCAGTGTGGAAAATTCTCAAAAGGCCATGGTGCATAATTATGGCAGCTTCAGTTTTGCAACAGCCTGGAGAAGGTCACTCCAATTGTTGAACAGTCACAGTATGCAGCACACTAGGAAGGAGTCTTCAGGGACAAAATCGGTGCATTAAATAACAGACTGTGGCAGTGGACAGTTTGTTGTGCACTATCTGGTTTCATGCCTGAAGCAGTCTTTGCACCAGCAGCTTGCACACACATCTTTCAAACAGTATGTTAGAAAACTGTACTTTAACAAAACAAAACAAAACACTAGAGGTTGGACAAAGGGCATCTCGAATGCTGGCCAACTCTACTATTGAGCTATACTCCAATATATGTCCTATTCTGGATTATTTGGAGAAAGTTTCAGTTATGAAGAGTTTACCTAAGAGAGAGAGAGAGTATGAGATTTGAGAGTGCTCACCTTTAAAAGCTGCAGTTTAGAATTCTTATGAGGATCCAATTCAGTACTGTACTTTCCTTTCATGAGATGCAAAATTCATATGCAAAGCTAAACAGCTTTAATTGTGCCATTGTTTTATGCTAAGCCAGTTCTCAGGAGCATTTGGACTGCAGCAGGAGTGCATGGAGTATCAAACATACCTGACAGTCCACATTTTATTTTTTGCCTCACCTTACTTGATAGGTACAATGGTTGACCTCCCTTGGATTTTTCTCCCCATCTGTGGATGCTTGATGCTTTGGTAGAAAATATATAACCATAGTCAAATGAATTTGAACTTTCCTGAGTGAAAATCAAATTATCTTTTGTTGAGTGTCTGGTGTGGGAAGTCCTTTTGTCTATGTGTTGCTTTTATTGGTTAATGAATAAAGCTGTTTTGGTCAGTGGCTTAGCAGAATAGGGCAAGGTGGGAATTCCAAGCAGATAGAGGAGGAGAGTAGGCAGAGTCAAGGAGAAGACATGGAGCCGCTTCAAGAGACAGACGCAGGAGACAGACACCGCATGGAACCTTACTGGTAGGCCACAACTCCGTGGCAATACACAGATTAATAGAAATGGGTTAATTTAAGATTTAAGAGCTAGCTAGCAATATGCTTAAGCTATTGGTTAAACAGTATTGCAAATAATATAGTTCCTGTGTGATTGTTTAGGGTCTGGGCAACCGGGAATGAACAAACAGCCTCCATCAACAAATGTCAGAAGAAAAAAACCCTATACTTTGTGATCATAATCACATGGTTTATCTAATTGCTTTTGTGAACGCTGAGATGACTAAACATATTCCTGGGTTGAAGGTTCACAATGGCAGAGCACTTGCCTGGCATGAGCAAGGCCCTAGACTCAGTTTCTGCCACTGGGGAAAACTTCCCATTTCCAATTGTAGGAAATACATCTCAGAAAAGCTCTCTGACAGGTTCAAGGCCCAGTTTTCAGCAACAATAGACTGGACCCCAATTTATCTTTCAGGTGCATCAGATCTTTCTCTGGTTACTTACTCACAGGTTCATTGATTCCCCCAGCAAACACTTGCCAACCAGCCATGGTGACAGACCCTAGAAATAATAATTCCAGAAGGACCTCTTCCCAAAGCTGGTGACCATTTGGTAAATGAAGAACAGGAACTTACGGTAGTGCCAAGAAAGTTGTGAAAGGACAGAGCAATGAGGATCATGAGGGGATGATTCTCTTGTAGCATAGGGACAACACCCTACAGAACCACAAACAACAAACAGTCTCCTCTCCTTATGCCTTATATCAAACAATGATGGCATTATCCAAGTGCCAAGATACAGTAAAGGCATGAGAGCACTCACTGAGGTACAGAAGAAGAGAGTTACTAAGCTGAAAACGATGACAGAGTACCTACCACAGGAAGAGAAGGGCTTGGTGAAGGTGCAATGCCATTACCCCTTTGAGAATCTCTCCTTGAATTACAGATGAGTAGAGTCAGCTGAGAGTGAATCAAGAGGAATTAACAAAAGCCAAAAGTTATGGCTTTGTGTGCAACACAAGGTACCAGAAGACACCATGGATATTTAAGTCGGATCAGGTTTGGACATCTGGAAGATTCCTCTTGCTGTGGTGTAAGACCAAGGAGTCAGGGAGGATGGAGGGTGGGGTTGGGGGACCTGGAAGTAGCAGTGCAGCTAGAAAGGATGGGAGGCAGACGGGGGACTGTTAAACGGCAGAGAGGAACTGGGATCTAGATTGTTTCTCAAGACCCTGCCTGGGGATAATGGATTATTGGTAACAGCGTTATCTGAGTTCAAGAGGAGAGGAAGACGGCTAGGGTTCCCCCCACAGCAGGCAGGATGGTGTTTGACTCCTGAATATACAGAGTATGATGTGTCTTGATTCTCAAGTGCAGGTATAGATGGACCATTAGAAATCGATCACGATGTGAAGTCAAACTGATGTTGCGCTACTTAGCAACATATTTGAAAATAATCTTCTTAAGGCTTTTCCTTGTGGAAATTCAGGGAAAGGTGAATAGATAGATTAATGAATAATTAATAAAGGGTTTAACTGCAGAATAATACATTAACACAAAGAGCTGAACATTTTTCCATATGCTCATCTACTATTATTCAACATTTGATTTTAAGTATACCAACATCTTGAAAAATGAATTATTTTAAAATCTGTATTAGCCACATACCCTCCATACATACTGAATTTATTCTCAGGAGGAAACACACTCAAAGGGTAAAGGGAAAAGAAACCATTTCCCTAAATGAAGGAAAGACAGAGAAGGCCATCTGGCTGACATCCAGGCCAGAAGTTTTGAGACAAATCCCAACTAATCCACTCTTTACCTCAGGTCTCATTCAAATCCCACCTTTGACACGAGGAACTTTACTTCCACCACAAAGGGCCCTTACATTTTTTCAATATTGGATTTCATGCTATGTGAAAAGATGACAATCTTTGGCAGTTGTAAAGAGACATGTATTATTGTTTTAAAGGTGCACAAAAGGAAACCATAGAAAGTGTATAGGAATGATGGGAATTTCTATTGGGAACTAGAGGTTCCTTTCCTGCTGAGTTCAGGTACTTCTTAGAGAATAAACAAGGCCAGCAAGACAATGCAGCAAGGCTGATAACCTGAGTTCCAGCCCCAGGATCTGCCTGGTTGATGGAGAAAACCAAGTCTAAAAGTTGTTCTCTGACCTCAACAAGCATGTTGTAGCATGTGCATGGATGAACACACACACACACACACACACACACACACACACACACACACATCTTATTTGCTAGTGCCCCTTGGAAACCACAATTTTAATCTGTTGAAATGGCACAAAGACTTTAAGGAAACAAGTGAAAATGATCCCCGTCCCCTTTTGTTTTCTCAGACAAACTCTTTTTGGCTGGCTAGTTACCCAGGCTACATTCTGCTCCCTGACTAGAGACAGCTTTCCTCAGGAGGGCAGCTCTGCTCAGTGCATGGACCCATGCTCACTTGACTTGCATCTAAAAATTAGAACACAATAAGCTTCTAATCATCACTTGTTAATTTGAAGCAAAAAGAATTTTTTTCCATTGAAAGCAGACTGTAGTTTAAAAACCCAGCATTCTCCAAAGTCATATGCTATTGGCAAAGCTCAGGAAATCCTTGTAGTCCAACTTGCTTATGTTCAGCTGTGTTTACTTAGACTTAACTTGACGAAGTCTGCCACTGGTTATCCAGAGCAGTCATCTGCCCTCAGATAAATAGATATTGCACAAACTTTTGGAGGGAATGACATTTGGCCTCCATAATTTTGGAATAATTTAGTATGTACCCTCAACCTAAACACAACAAAATGATTCACAGTATGTTTTTTGCAAAAGAAACAAATATTTCATATTACAAAGTGAGCCGTCTCCATGACCTTTATGGATGTTAGCTGATTTACTAGCAAGGCATGGGCTCACTCTGGAAGGTGTGGTGAAGCTCTGCTGCAGGCAGCTGCAGGCAACATTTATTTCAGTCTTTTCAATAACCATCCAGATTTCAAGGAATTTCTGTAAACAAGCTGTCACTTAAAGAAAATAACTTTCCATCAAGTTCTGCACCAAGCCCCAGAACAGAGCATGCATATGAAATAAGAACTGAGTAAATGACTTCCAGAGGCGTCTTGGAGTCATGTTTACACTAGGGGCAGAAGGCAAACGCTCCAGGTCTTACCAATGTATCTGACACTAAAGGCACATTTTTGCTTTTACAGTAACATAAACCATTTCCTTTGCATAGGTTCTGTTCCTAATTAGATGAGTTTTTTTTTCTGGCCTATCATATTTTCATTGCCTGTTGTCAGATTTGCACACCAAAAGATATACAAATGCTTTCTTCTCCAAACTGAGACGGAAGCAAAGATGGAAGCACTTCTATTCCCCAGTGCTCAATCAACAAATCTGTCAATCAACAGACGTGTCTCACTGCTGTTGTTAACAGCTCCATGAGCCTAGGAAGACAGGGAGTGTCTGACATGTGACAGAGCCTAGGAAGACAGGGAGTGTCTGACATGTGACGGAGGAGAGAAGTCACAAACTGAACACAGACCATCGAGTTCACAAAGCCCTCTCTGTGAAGTGGGGGTCACAATCACTCTAGCTTTCTGGTAATCCATTTGTGAAGCAGTGAGTTGAGGTCAACTTCTTTTCGATGGTTCATTTTGATGGCTTTGACTTTAACCCTAACTTGCAAGCTTTGCTTAGATAAGCATTCTGTAAATTAAGTTAATGAAGCAATAACCTTGCTACTCGGGAGCATTTGCTACTGCACTTAACCATAGAGGCTTTTCAAAAGACTCACGGCACATTCCCACATTGTCTTCCCCCATGCTTTTGCTCTGAGGTTCACAATAGATGAATTTACATATATGATACATATAAGATGATAGCAATATAAAATATTGTATATAAGGTTATAAAAGATCATACATGCCCATGTATAAAAGAAGGGATGTGTTTTCCTATGTGCTTTCCTTTAATATCAGCAAACAAATCTGCAACATGTGTGGAAGACGAGAACATCATCCCTGTACCATTCCCATGGGACAATGCAGTGAGGCCTCATTAGATTTTAATGTAAAACTGATCCTCAGTCTTCCCAGATCTAGAAGGTTCTTCAGATTCTATCTATAATCATAGAACCAGATTTGGGAAATGGAGCAGGTGGACTCCTTTCCCGCAGCCTGGCCACAGCAGGAAGCCACTCGTAGGGCAGCAGGGCAGGGCTGCTTCTATAGAAAAACGCAACTTTACAGCTCTGCTGCACAGTCTGGGAGCCTTCTCAAGGGAGTGTGGTGAGTGGAGAGGAAACACAGAGACTGGCGAAGGCGCAGTCACTCACCGTGCCAGGAGGGCTGAGGAGGCAGTCATAAGGAAAACTCAAAGTAACTACATTCTTTAAAAAGTAAAGAATCCTTTTGCTGGCTGATTGCTTATAAGAAAAAGTCAATTGTCAAACTGAACCAGGCCATGTAACTCCCGAGAGAAACCTGACATGGACACTTACTCACAAACAAAAACACAAAAATCCTATGTATGGAAATTGTTTTCCATTCATTGAGATTGTCCCGAGTCAGCATTGCATCTCAGACAGGAAAAGTCCATTATCTAAACCATTAATTCAGAAGAAAAAACCATGAATCAGTAAGTTGCCGAATATCTGCATGCAACCAGAGGTCTAGGACTTTCACAGTATTAAGCAATGCTTTAGCAGACGCCATAAAACAAAAACAAAATCAAAGAAAAGGAAAAAGAAGAAAAAAGAAAGCTTCCCAACAAAAATGTGAAAAATCTCTATTTTCTGATTTCCTTTTCTCCAGAATTGAAACTCCACAAAGTCACAACCCCTAGTGTGCTTGCCTCCTGCTCACCAAGGAGTTAATACAGGCACATTTTATTTCACTTTTTTACAAGAAGGTGACTAACATTTTTTTAACTTCACAAGAAGCTTCAGGTTTGGAATATGTCTCGGTTGAATGTCAGCAAAGGAATTCACTCATCGTTGAAAACACATATTTTTTCCTTCCAAACTTGGAGTGTATGTAGAGACTGTGTGGTGAGTGGAATTACAGAAAGGCTCAGAGCCACAGAGGGGAATCTAGCTTTTACAATTCCGGAAAGAGAAGTATCCAAGGGGGGCAGGGTGGTGGTGGCAGGGGAGCGGACGTGACACACACAGCTCAGTGGAGCTCTGGTTGTCAAGGTCTTGACCATGTGTGCCTGTCATGATAATGTTATGAGATATTTTTATTTTCTTCATTTTATATGCGTATATAAAAACAAACTAGGGGACCCAGATGAGCTTGCTAATGTTTTGAAGTTAGCAAACAATAATGGAAAAACTGGAACCCAGTTCTTCAAAACTAAAACCCACAATCTTAGTGGGAGTAGACAGGGATTGAAGTTCCACGGCCACCATTTTATATGCTGTGGAAAAAGCCCAAGTACTGCTGCTACATCCAGGGGAAAAGATAATTATTTTATTCTAGACACAATACAAACTGTGATCAACATTTTTTTTTATGAGTAAGAAGTCGAACCCGAGGGGTGACTCCAGCTCTTTGCTACACTGTGCATGCAGAAAGAGTTTTGATGAAAATTCCCCCTCCCCCACAACATTTATCATTGTAACCATTTTTAACCATTTCTAAGAGTCCAAGTCAGGCCACTGAGCACACTGGTATAATCCACCCACCTGCACCATCCATCTCAGGAAGTTTTTCAATTTCCCAAACTAAATGTCCACACTTATCAACTATCTCCCCACAGCTCCTTGTCTCCAGGCCCCGCAACAGTTTTTCTTGTCTCTATGAATTTGACTACTCCAGACACTTTATACCTCCAGAACTGCACAAGAGTTGTCTAATGAAGTAGAAACTATAGGAAGGGCTGTCATCTTCTACATACAGCATCTCTGTGAAATCACTGGACTCACTGTGCAGCAGAAAAATTGAAGACCTAGTTCATCTTGATTTGTGGCATGTATTTAGCCTCTCACTCTTAAAAAGGGGTTTTAAATTACATTTTCATTTATTTATTTTGTGGGAGAGAGTGGGATGTGCCATGGTGAGCATGAGGAGGTCAGAGGACAGCTTGCAGGAGTTGGTTCTGAGGGACAACAGGAGTTAGATAATTGGGGAAAGAGTTTCGGTGTGGGATCAGCCTGACCTCTGACCTCTGAATGCTTCCACCTTAGATGGGAGACACTAAGAACACCTACTCTCTCCTCTCTTTCTTCAGCCTCCTCCTCTCCAGCAGGCTTCTGGGCTAACTTCAGGCAGTAGGTTAACCCCCTACCCCTATCCCCTATCCCTGCTGTGCTGTGGGCGTGGCAGGATTTCTTCTCAGTGGGAATTTCAAAGGTTCCCCACCCTTGTCTTTCACGAAGTTGGGTCCCTGCTATCATTTAACATGACCTAAATGCATTCTGGAGAAAATGGAGCCAAACTCTGCTCCACATACAGACACACAGACAGACATACACATACACAAGCACATGTACATCCTCCCACATGCACACATGTACACACACCACACACACACACAGTGCATGCATACATGTACATGTACACACATGCACACACCACACCCACATACACACACATACATCTAGACCTCAGCCCGTGCTACTCAGCGGGCTCTGAGTTTGTGTGTGTGCTGTATGCAATGCAGCTGCTGCATCAAATTCTGTGTCCAGGAGACTGCAAACTTCTCATCCTATTATTCTTCACTTAGAGAAACAGGCTCGAAGGAAAGTTAGCAACAGTTCTCTGCTTCTACTATGTGGGTCCAGGGTCTGAACTCAGGTTTTCAGACTTGGTGACAAGTGTGAGCCATTTTGCCAGCCCTTAGCTTTCCATGTTTTTTTATCTAGGTCTTGAAAGAATTTATTTCAGGTTCATGGTGACTCTATTACCTACCTCAATGGTTCACCTTTAGTTTCTGCTTGAGAGGTACAGCAGTGCCAACTCAAGGTACACCTCAACATTATTCCCCTTTATATACTTTGTGCATGGACTCTGGAAGAAGACTGGATAATGCTTACAAACAAGTGTACCCAATACTCAAGAAATAAAAAATAGTATTAGAGTACTGTATCTATTATACTATGACATTATAGTGCAGTACAGTAGAGAATCCTGCTAAAGGACTAGCCCAGAACTACTCAGCATGGGATCTGCAGTTCCTCCAAATGCTCATTCAACCCTATTTCTCATTGGTTACTTCCTCATACTTTAATGTGCTGATCCTTAGTAAGACCAATTCCTAAAGTCTCTTTTTCTCAGGTTCCCATTCCCCCTTTTACCCCTAGTTTATTCCTTTAATCAAGTCAACTCTTCAAATGTATTCTTCTCTACCCCACTAAGAGGCTGCAACTTTTACCACCTCTGGATTTTTTTCCCATTATGTTTCTTCTGTCTTTCTATTTCTGAGCTACCATCATGTGTTACAACTAGTAGGTATACTGTGGGACAATGATCTTGTACTCTGTAAATATTTGTCACTTGTATTAGTTTAATAAAATGCTGATTGGCCAGTAGCCAGGCAGGAAGTGTAGGCGGGGTGACAAGAACAGGAGAATTCTGGGAAGAGGAAAGGCTCAGTCTGCAGTCATCACCCAGATGCAGAGGAAGCAAAATGAGAACGCCTCACTGATAAAGGTACCAAGCTACGTGGCTAACACAGACAAGAATTATGGATTACGATGTAAGTATTAGTTAATAAGAAGCCTGAGCTACTAGGCCAACTAGTTTATAATTAATGTAGGCTGCTGTGTGTTTCTTTGGGACTGAACAGCTATGGGATGGGGTGGGACAGAAACTTCTGTCAACACAGGTAATTATATTTACCTCTTGTGTTTTGTTCTCACTCATTCAGTCTCAAAATCACATCTTCCAACTTTTTCTGTTAGTTTTTTTTCAGAGAAGGTCTGTTGTCATAACCCAGACTAGTCTTGAACTCTCAGCCTTCCTGCTTCAGTTTCCTGAATGCCAAGATTACAGGCATGTACCATTATACTAGGCCAGATTTTCTAACTCCTATATCAAGGCAGACTGATCTGACCTATAACACAACTATGAAAACACCCCATATTTTCCAGGAAAGAAAATGACACATAATTTTCCTAAATTATAAATGCAAATACTCAGTGGTATTTGAGCAGTATAAAAAGGCAATCCAGTGCCCTTGACCCTGTTGAGTTTTCCTAAGAAGAGAGGAATCTGATCTTGGTCACTAAAGCAGACAAGGTATATTGTAAATCACCAGGGTGATTTAGCATCTAATAGCACACCCAGGGTACACAGGAAAGCCCCAAGGGCTTCAAAGCACACTCCAAAGCAGGACATGTGGGACCAGGACCCAAATGCCAGTTCAATGATTTCTACCTTTTTTACTTCAGAACCGGCAACTGTGTGATGTTTGTTGTCTATCCCTAATTCTCTACATCTCTACTTTCTTCCTTCCTTCCCTGCCTCTTTCCTTCCTTCTTCCCCTTTGTTGACTTTGAAAATTTAAATTCTGGATTAGCACGACTTATTGAATCTGGGGTGCCCAGCTCATGCTTTGACTTGGCTTGACCCCCAGCTAGTTGCTCTACTTTGAAGGCTATGGGGCCTTTAAGAGCTGGTGCCCAGCTAGCAGAAGTAGATCACCAGGGTTGGACCTTGGAATGTTATACGTAGACTTGGTTCTAGCTAACGTCTTTGTTTCCTTTTAACTTCATGTGAACAAGTCACTGTTCCACAGACGTTCTACCCCACCTTCTTCAACAATACACTGATGTACCCTGAGAGCACAATCCAAACTTAGTCCTTCCTCCATCAAGCTGTGTTCATCAGGTGTTTTGTCAATGACAAGAGCAGTAACTGACATGGAGTACGTAAGCAATGACTGTATTCATTTACAGGGTGGGGCAATATATCAACACACACATGTAGCATGTTCTGATCAAACTGGATAATTACTATTTGTTTCCTTCCATTGCTTTATTTTCAGAGTTTTTTAAAATCCTTTATAAATCCTAACTGGGTCATTCTGAACTATGCTGCCCCAGTGTGCTGTAACAGCAGAACAAAGTCCTCTTACTTTATTTTAATATCCCTTATTAGTAGGGGTTGCGAAGACAGAGGTGGAAATATAAGGTTAGACAACAAGTCACACATGCTCTTAAGATGCATTTGAACCCTTAGAAGAACTTCATTTTTACTTAAAACAAATGTGATTAAAACCAATATCTACCTCAGAGGGTGTGCGATATCCACCATGGAGGGTGTGAAATGGGGAAGGAAAGGAATGAGGAGGGATGGGGGCATAAGGTGGAGCAGGACCAGCACTGTGAAAAGCAACCTGGAAACCCACAGACGGCATGTGTGCTCACAGATAAGTAATGTTAATCACTCAGGGTTGCCACCTCAATGGAAGAAACAAATACCTGTTTTCTGCCAGAAAGTTCGGAGAGGATGACTTGGTGACCTTTGCTGTCTGTAGAGCCAGACCTCACCCAAATCCACCAGAATGTTCATCCCAGATTTTCCCTTCCTAGACCTTTAGTTTTAGGCTTGTTTCTCAGTGAATCGAACTCATTCAATGATGTCATGTGCAGTTTATAGCCTACATCATCTCTCACTGTCTCCATCAGAGACCACACCAGCTCCTAGGCCCTTAAGCTATAGAACCCATCTTCATGGTAGAGGTCACATGTACTTTGCAAAAGAATCTTGATGTAGTCACACCTAAAGCTTTATCGTTCACATGGATCGGCACAATTGTTACCAGGAAGCTTTTTTCCAAGATTATACTGTATTTAAATATGTCTAAAATGAACTGCCTGGTGTCAGATTCCAGAAGTTTGATCCAGCCTGGCTAACTAGGTTGAGATGAACAGAGATTTTCTTTTTGCCTCTTTGTAGATCAGATTGTTTCACTGCCAGCAATAAAGCTTGCAGGGAACCCCACAGAAACCTTCTTTTTTTTGTTTTATAAGCTTCATATACATGCATGTGTATGTGTGTGTATACCCGTGTATATGTGTGTATTTATATAAAGAGCCTTCATTGGAATTACTGTACACAGGGCATGATATTCCTCACAGAAGTTGCCAAGTAAAAAGTGCACTGCAGGTATGGGATACCTGCCCTTGAAGTGATTTTTTTTTTGGTCAAGGGTGTCTAAGAGGTCCCCTACCAAAGAATATAGGCTGTTGCCATTGCTCCTGGTTGCCCACTGTAACTTGATTATCACACCTTATTTCTGAAGATACCATGTAAGTTGGTCACAGGACAAAGAGAAATCAACTTGGTACTTAGTAGAAATATTTTTCCTGCTGGCTAGCTTCCACAGTACCTGATGGTGCTACTCAGCTGTGAATCTTGTGAACTGCAATAATGACCAGGCTGGTAAGACATGCCCATGTGTGCAATAGTGGCACACATATAATGGAGGTAACCAATTCCTTTCCTAATGGATTTAAGTCCTACTCTACAGGAAGAAGCACTGGCACTGTATATCTGCCCATGGTTGGGGAGCTCATAGCATCCAGGGGTGTACCTACTACTATTATTTTGATAATTCTAACTTCTTTTCTCTATTACCCATATATTAATGCAGTTCTCAGACCTCATTAGAGAAGTTTTGTGTTATGGATAGGAAAGACTGGAATGAAATAATGTCTTCTGGATGTTGTCTTCAAAAGAACTGTACACTATCAAGCCAATCAACATACCAGCAAGGAGATAGGAAGGGCTTATGTATTGGCCCCTGCTCCTAAATTAGGAGCTATTGACAGTTAATGGCAACTAGAGGAGGGAGAATCAATTTTCCCTAGGGGTGTGGTCTCTGGTAGGTCGCCTATGATCCAGTGGATGGCCCCACAACCCATGGGCATATGGACAGCACAAGTTAGACTCAGTGGGCTATTAACAACCAAGGAGACAGGAAGTAGGGAGGGTTCATAGGAGAGTGGAGCTAGAAGGAGTCAGAGGGAAGAGTGTGGTTAGGTAAATATGATAAAAATACATTTATGAAGGTATAAAATTATCAAATAATTAAAATATTTTAATTAACTTTAAAAATAAATATCACAAAAATAAAGCCACTTTATACCATTCTCTACTCCTATAACACAGTTTCACTTTTCCTTATAATGCATATTTAATTTTTTATGAAGGATAAGGACCAGATAGACTGGTAAGGATAGATCAAAGTTATTTCTGCCTGGTCTGAGTAATTTTCTATTTTTTAAAACCGGGTTCTATACTACCTCTATCTCTTGATTAGCCAGTTGAAGAGAATTGACAGATCCACAAATGTGGACACTCACAGACTTCTGGACCATCTGTTCTGAGTCTACCATGCCCTTGGAGTGGGCAACAGAGTAGAAAGGGGAAGGAAGGAGTGAAGAGTAGATTTAATGAGATGCTGTGAGGTTACGTGGGGACAGAGAGATGGGACAAGGTCAGGGTTGGAATGCAGCTCACTGATAGAGCATGTGCTTAAGCTGTGGGAGACTGCAGAATCCTAGACAGGAGGAGGAAGTGATGAGTCAGGAAGTGATGTGATGGAAGACCCTTATTCATGTGCTCCACATTTTCCATCCAGTCCACTAGACTGTGTGCATGCCTCGGAGAGTAGGGTTCCTGGAACTTGGAGACAGAGACTCATTTTATGTCTGGATCAACATGCTACAGAACAGGAGCATAAGTATAGAGCAGCCACAACCCACGAGGTAAGTGTGCTTTAGGAAATCCAGGCGCCACCGGCTGTGACAACAGCACTCAACCCTGCTATGCCAGGAGCTGCCACAGAGACATTTACATCAAATAAGCTGTAAGGGGGGGCAGGAGGCAGCTGTGTATTTTTCTGGAACATTTTACACAACTTTCAAAGCAGACTGTTTACCAAAAAAAAGAATAGCTCCAGATAAACTCCCAGTCACTGTTTTCAAGAGTTCTCTGCAAAGTATTATTAATTTTTAGTTCATTTAACTAGGATGGAAAACACCATAAAATTGGACGGAAAGAGCCTGAATCAGGTGCTGAAAGAGTTCACGTCTCTTTCTGACTCTGCCGTTAAGTAGCTGTGGCAAGTCACTCCCTCCCACCCTGCAGGAGTGGGAATAATTATCTGTACTTTTACCTCATAGAGTCATAATGAGGATCAAATAGAAGAACAGATGTTCATGTGCCCTGCAGTACACAGAGCAGTACAATGTAAGATATTATTAGACCTAATCTGGCATGGGATTCGCTAATCAAATACCAGAATAGTAAGGATAAAAATGAACTTTGTAAAAAGTATTTCTACAGTTCAATCATGGACTCTAACCTTTTTTCCTGCCATGGTAAGCAATTGCCTTCTCTGTAAATGGTATTATTTTTTATCACATATCCAAGGCCTAGAGTTTCTGTGTGTTCTGGCCTTACTTTACAACTTCTGTCTGGTGCCTTTCTCCACAGGGCTTCTTCTCTTGGAGGTGAGCACATCGTGAGGCCACATGCCTCTCTCTCCACATGGCAAAGGGCTCGCCGCTGGATCTCAGGCAAAGATCCAGTCATCCGTGGGTACTACCCAAAGGCAGGGACAACTCCAAAAGTCCCAACCAGCCTCACTGGTCCTACTGAATCCAGAAGTTCACTCATTTCTGATCTGCCCACAGTTCTAATTTGCAGTCTGTCTGGCACTGAGGAATCTAACTGCAGTCTCTGTGGTTTAAGTGAAATGTATCTACAGCTGCTTAGAGCCCTGTTTCAAAATGTTCCGTGTTATTTTAGTTCAAGGACAAGCTTTTAAAATTAAAATAAAATCATGTTTTTAATTCTAGATTAAGAGTGAAAGTGTTTCAAAGGAATGCTATTGGATCTCACCATAGGAGACGGCATCAGAATTTTAAAAAGATAATCCTCTTAAGGTAAACATCTTCATTGCAATGGAAGGACTAGGTCTAGAGCATACAGCACACACTGAGATGGCACTGTTGCTGCTTTTCAGCTCCAGCAGTCATACTTCATCCTTTCAGTATTATGTTACTGACACACTTTAAACCTGGGAAGTAAAGCTTTAGCAAGCGTTACCACTGACACAGTGACAGACCTAATAGAAGACAGCTGACCGCGCAGCTTTACCCTAAACTTAAGAAAAGTCCCAAATCTAAGAGTTGAAGCTTACAAAACACTCAAGTTGAGATAAGCTGTGTGTAGGACAAAGGGCTTCATTGCAGGGTTCTCTGGAAATACTGTTTGTACTGTCCTTGAAATTTGACCTCATTTCAGCTTTTTAAAAATTGGGACTCTATTTTGAAAATTAAGCCATGACTTCATAGACTGTGGATTTGTAGAGAAGTGCATGGAAGTTTTAAATTGAACCTAAACGCAAGGCAAGAAGCAAAGTTCTTGGTCTCAGGCCTGGTCTGGGTATCCTGTGGCCACCCTGAGAAAGAGGAAATACCCCTGCAGGCCTGTCCCCCCACAGACTTGCTGTCCCTTACAGATGAGCAGTTGCCCTTCTAAGGAGCCTGGCACTTTGGTCTCATGTGACCATCCCTGAAGGCAATTGCCTCCCTCTGTTACTCTGTGTCTCCAGATTCCTAGTTCTGTCTGCAAAGGTTCTTGAGTCTTCCCACTGCCGTTTGCTGTTCAGAGGACAGAAGGCCACCATCTGCCCAAAGTCAACCCTATCTCATTGTTTCAGTCTCATTTGCTCACAAAGGGCTCTCAACAGTCAGAGGAAGAAGGGGCGGAGTAAATTCTAAAAACTAAAGGTGACTGGCAAAAATGAAGGAGCTCCAGGGCTGAGCCTAATCTTCAGGAATGATGCTTGCAGTAGGCAAGGAGTCCAATGAAGCACTCTCAGTGTCCTAGAAATTTACAGGTTTCTGCGGGAAATGAGGACTGTAACAAGGCCTACTTCATGGAGCAGTGAGAGTTGAGTAAGGAAATCAATGGAGGAAAAGTCAATGAGTGGCTCTTGTGAGTGCTCGGTGACACTGCCATTTCTGTCACTCCAGTGCCCGCGTGTAAGTCCTTTGGCAGTGCTCTCAGCTCTTGCCATTATTAGCTGTCCCCAGAATTGGAATCTGTAGGTTTCGATGGAGACACAGAAGATCACTCTGATGGCAGAGGGTTGAGAAACTCATAAGGACACAAGATCTTCAGTGGAGATAGGAAAAAAGATACAGGAGGCACAGATAGCCTTAGAAAAGGAGAGTGAAAAAATTTCACAAAGATAAACCTCCATCTTGGTGATGTTTTCATGTCAAACAGCCCAACTTAGAATCCTGGCTCTGCAGCCGCAGCTCTTACATGCACATTCTGCTAACTTAGGTCTGCTCTCATCCTAAAAAGGAGGGCAGTGATACATGTTGTTAACAACAGAGGGGTTGTGAGGATTAAAGGAAGTGTAACACATGTAGGTAAAGCACCACACACATGGCCAGGCACACCTGACTGTATGACGCACAGCAGCTTTGATCACCATGCAGGAGCATTTTCAGTACTCCTCCTGCCACTGAGCATCCCCAGGCCACCTGCCATTACCAAGCCAGCTTGCTCAGAAGTATACTGCTAATGGCCCGATGCTCAACTGCATGTTCAGTTGCCTACTTTATAATAAACAAATAAATATGGTAATATGTAACTTTTAAGAAAGTAAAATGAGCCAGATATATAGAGAACACAGTGAGAGATGGGGACTCTTATGCAGATAAATGAGCACAGATGAATGAAATATAAATTTGAACTTACTTATCTAGATGGGTTCTCATTACTCAGTTTGTAGACTGTCCATACTCAAAGCATTTAAGCAGTATACTTTTTGATAACTTATAATTAAAAGGTTTCAGTTGCTATTAATCCTATATTTATCATCTATACATTGGAGGAAGGATGAGACAAACCTTTCAAAATTACCTTGTTATGTGGATTACATCAGGGGAGGCAAAATATTGCCCTACAGAACTTTTGTTCTTGGTGCTATATGAGTACATTACATTATATGAGGGAATGGACTTTGTAGATTTGATTAAAAAATTATTCTTGATCATATAGGTGGGTTCAGTAGAGTGGCATCAACTCTTAAATGCAAAGGTTTTGATAGTTAAAGGTGAAGGGGGAGTCAGAGAAATTCATACTTGGCATGGAGTCCATGTGATGATGCTGTCTGAAAACAGCACAAAGTCAAAGAACACTCTAGAATCAGAAAGGATAGGAAATAGTTATCCCAGTCCCATAAACACCAGGAATGAATTCTGCCGGTGGTTGGGTAAATCTGCATGTGGGTTCTTTGCTGGTGCTGAAGGAGCCCAATAACTAACATCCTGATGTTAGCCTGTAAGACCCTGAGTTGAGACACCAGCAATTCTGCACCAGGTTTCTGACTAACAGATCTGTGAGATCATATAATGGTACTGAGTTATAACATTCATGGCAACTTCCTATGTGAAGTAGAAAACTAACACACAGTCACAAAACTGTTATTTAATTTGTAACTAGACTCACAAACCCCAGATTGTTGTTGAGATAACACACAACGCCTCACGCCCTACCTCATGCCCTCGGCTGATGCGTGCCAGCGATTTCTTCACGGTGGTATGTGTGTGACGATCTGGAGCCAGCCTCTGGCATCTGCCTTGCTCTTCTTGGTTTAGGAGCATCTTCTTCTATTCTTTTAGGATAAAGTTGGGATGCATCACTGCCAGGCAGCATCACCAATACAGGGTGTGTAGGACTACTGGGGAAAAAACCCTTTAGGACTAAAGACCAGAAACCATAAAACCACGAGAAGAAAGAATAGGGGAAGGATCCCTGACACAACCAGGGTATGATTCTTGGATATGATCTTCAGAGCACAGGCGATGAAAGAAAAACTAAGCAGATGGAATTTTTAGCAAATTGAAACAGTTCCACAGAATAAAGGATACAATAGAGGGAAGAGAAAGGTCATAAGTAGGGAGAAAAAATCCCACAAATCTCATGTCAGATAAAATTCTGATACCCAAAGTACGGAAAGAACGCTAACTACTCAACAACAACAACAAAAACTACATTAAAACAACAACAACAAAACAAACAACAACAAAAGCTTGTATAGTTATTTCTCAAAAGAAGACACACAAATGATCAAAGATATATTAAGAAATGTTCAATGTCTCTTAAATATAAGATTAAAGCCATGAAAAATTCCTTCATATCCTTTTGGTGGCAAATGCACACACGCACAAACACACTCAAAAAAAAAAACAAGCATTAGAGACAGCATGGACAAAAGGAGCTCTTTGTACATTATTGATAGGAATGTAAATTACTACCGTCATCGGGGAAAAACAGCAAGAGAGTCCAGAAAAAGCCTGGTTGGAATTACCATGAGATCCAGCCATTCCAAGATAGAGAATCAACTGTGGTAAGTAATAAATGTGCTGTATATGCCAGAAGAGTTGAGATTTTTAACTGCTTTTGCCACAATGAAATGATAAATTCTTGGGGTGATATGTGCGTTAGTGAGCATGGTTTGACTGTACCATGTGCATACATGCATTGTACCCCAGAAATATGTGGAACTATTATTTGTCAATGAGTTAAAGGAAATAAAAATAAAGAAAACAACTACTTCAGATCCCCACCCTTCTAGAGAAAGCTTAGCGAGGAGTAGGCTGCAGTCACTGGCTCAGACTGGATCTGGTGTAGCTTATGCCTCTTTCCCAGTTGGTGGACTAGTTGGTGAGGGATGCAAAGTCCTTGAACTCCTTAGTCTTCAAGGGTGAACCAAAGCAACAGCTACGTAACTCAGGGACTCGTTTGATAAAACACATGCCACTTAATGACAGTAATTCACTGCAAAGCAAAGGATGTGAGAAATGTCAGTTGTTCAAATGAAAGAAAGGACCAGTCTCAGAAAGACCTAGGGACAGTGGTCTATTTAATACGGCACTGTGTAAGTGCTGCTGCAGCTGTGTCTGTTAACAGAGGAGAATCAAAATGCACAGAAAAATACCCTGAGGCCAGTTTAGCACTGCCAATAGACTCAGAATCACTGTGAAATATTTCCTTGGGCTAGTCACAGTCAAACCAACCCAGGGAGATCTAAGCAGGAACGCTCTGCAAAGACACAATGCATTTTATTGTCAGGAAAAAAAGGGAGGAAGAGGAAAAAAGTGATAGAAGTCTTAAGTGAAAGCAAATCTATTTTTGACATTTTCAAAACAAATCAAACACACATGCCACATTTAGGATGTCTTTTAGTTAACACAATGCCTTTCAAACATGGTGATGCTTTGCCTCCCATTGCTTCCTCTGTGCCATTTTCATCAACTGCCCCCATAGCACTAGCTAAAACCACAAAAGTAACTCGAGTACAAAAGGGTAGAAAAACATTTTGAAGCGTATGATATTTAAAGCTTCATTTATTGATCATTTTTCTTGAAAGAAATGTTAGCAAAAAGTAGTGGAATTCATAGTTTTTCACTTAGAAAATTCCCACCAGTTTCCCCAAAGAGCTTAAAGGTTTCCATGGAAATGGTGAGTTTCTAGCATGTTCTGTCACAGAGTAAACACTGCATCCAAGTTCAGTAGCATTTCAAGGAGTGTACTTCTAAGGGGCACATCTGCCAAGTAGCCCCACATCACATCACTATAACTATAGGCACATTTATTTAATTCAACTATATGCAAAGTTTTTCTAGAAACAATGTAACTCAGGAAGTCTTTGCTATCAGAACAAGTCATGTTTATACAGATGAAGCCTATCAGTAATGTTTTTAAAGATTAAAAAATGGTTTTATCTGTGTATGTGTGTGTGTGTGTGCCACGTGTATATGGCTGCTCACAGAGACCAAACCAAAGCGCATAGATTCTCTACACTTAGAGCTGCATGGAGTTATGAGCAGAACTTCGGTGCTGGGAATGGAACTTGGGTCTTCTGGAAGAGCAGCAAACATTTATAAACAGCTAAGCCATCTCGCCAGGAAATTCTTAAATTAAAAAAATTATTATTATTCATGTATATGAGGTGTGCCACAGTGCATGTGTACCATGCTGTGCATATAGAGGTCAGAGGACCTTGGAGAGCTGTTTCTCTCTTAAGTCTGTTGTAGTAGGGTCTCTCCTGTTTGTTGTGCTGCATTCCCCAGGCTAGCCTGCCTAAAGCTTCCAGATGATTCTCTTGTTTCCACCTCGTCTCATCATACATGTGCTGGCATTACAGACCTGACCTTCCAGAGCCAGTGACTTCACCTCAGGTCATCCTACATGTGCTGGCATTACAGACGTGACCTCCACAATCAGTGACTTTACATTAATTCTATGATTGACCCACAATGTCAGGCTTGCTCGGCAAGAGCTTTCAAAAGCTCTCCCAATAGAGCACATAATATGCTGCAGATTAGCAGTTCTCAAACAGAATTGAGGGTACATAAGTGGAATCAGGAGAGTCACCAGTTAAAGGACACTCACCAAAAGAAGTTCATGCCTTTTCTGCCTTCTTGACTCAGTGAGGCTTAATGGGTCACCTTAATGGGTTGCAAATATTCTTTGAACAAATCAGTAGACTTGTTGAAAAGGCAAGAAGGACTCTTGACGAAGGCTTTAAAACCATGAGCTGTGCACTATGGTAGAGGGTGTGCTGAGCTTGTGCGAAGGCCTGAGTTCAATCACCAGACAGAAAAGGAAAGGGAAGGGGAGGGGAATGCAGGGGAGAGATAAAAAATATGTTCAAGTAACTTCTGCTCTCTCGACTGCTATGAAAAATAAGTGATGCTTTCTGGTTGTCCTTATCATTATGATAAAATGCATGAAGAAAACCAAGTTCAATGGCTGAAAACTCACTCACAGTTTCACTCGGAGGTTGCTTGGCTCTATGATTTTGGAGTCTGGAAAGGGAGATGTCACAGCAGGGACCACATCATGGAACAAATTTGTTCCCCTCATGGAGGAAAGGAAACAAGAGAAAGAGAAGGGGAAGGGCCAGCGTCCCAAAGACCCTTTCCAGGCAATTCTCTACTGGCCTAACTTCCTCCCCCTGTGCCTCATCTCTTAAAAGTCCCACCATTTCCCCTAGGCTGGTGAGTTTTGAGGGAAATTTGAGGTCCACACTGTAACAGAAGATAAAAAGATGATGGCATTCTTGGAGAATAAAAATAAGATACTAAAATTAAAAAGATCAACTTCAGTATAAAGCTGGATAATAAATGGGATGGAATTAAAGCCAAATCAGTAATTTGACAGATAAAGTTACAAAACTGTTCATGACCATCAGGAGAGATGACTAGTGAATGAGGAAAAGCAGAGAAGTAATGACTTGCAGCAAAATTTTTCTCATTGACTCAAGCCAAGGCCATCCCAACAGATCACAGCCCAAGGCCATCTCAGTGTCATCTCAATGTCATCTCATAGGCAAATGCTAACAAACTTTTACAACAAGAAGACTTAATATATCATTTAAAAGTCTCCAAAATAAGAGGGCAAAATAATTTCTAGTTCTTTCCACCCAGTGAGTGTAACTCTTTCACTAAGCTGTGTAAGAGCATCAGAGTGACATGAAATTGTAGGCAGATCTCACTGGAGGTTGCTGATGTAGACTCACTAACCAGAATGTTTACTAATAGAATATAAGCTGGATTCAGAAATATATTGAAAGAACGATATACTATGATGAAGTGAAAAATTCCCCAAGAATTCAAGAACATTTAAATATAGGAAAATTTGTTTTTTTTTTAAATAACAGCACAAATATATTAAAAGATAACTGGAGAATGATCTTAAAAACTGTAGAGGTAACCCTCTGTAAATACAACAAACACCACGGTGTTTGCTGGGGGTGGGTGCCCTTACCAAGTATTCTAGGAATGGCTAAAGAATTCCTTTATTCAGTAATTTCCTTATTCTTGGTTTCTGATAACCCAAAACCTTCTGCAAGTATATACTTAATGGTAAAATATAAAAAAATTACATTTAATGTTTACTATGGTGTTTTGTAGAATCACCAATATGACACAATAAAAGGAGGAGGAGAGAGAGAAGAGGGTACATACAAAATAATATCTGAACAAGACTTACGGGGTGCTTTGAAAATCTACTTGTCTATAAGAAAATTATACAAAGTGCAATAGCTTTTCTATATATCAGTGTTAATTAACTATTATATCATATAACTGGCAAAAATTACATACAATGAAACAATTAACACATAAAATATCTACTAATTAACTTTATAAGAAATATGCAAATTACATGTAAAGGGTAAAACTGTATTGAATGTCATAAAAGTTGACCAGAATAAAAATTCCTTACTGGGAAGACTTGATATATTAAAGACAAAAATATTCCCCAAAGTAATAATGCTAATAGACTGATATTCAAAGTGATACCAACTTAATTTCTAATAAGAATACTTTTCAATAGAACTTGTCAAATTTACTTAAAAGCTGGAAATTGAACTTCAAGAACCTAGATGACAATATCTGGAGGAAAAATGAAAATGGACATATGCTGCTATATGTCAAAATGGTCTATATGACCAGAGTTGGGAGGGTGATCTGCTCTTATACAATGACTATATTAAGTCTGATCAAATAATAGCATCTAGAAATAGGCACTTTACTAAAGTTGGTGTACAATGAAGGCAGCCTTTCCAGTCAGTTAGGAACTGTTGCTTCATTCAGTCAATCATGTGGAGAAAAAACTACAAGTTAAATCCCAGTACTTGGGAGCAAAAGACAGGAGGACCAAGAGTTCAAGGTTATTCTTGGTTTGGGATTACTTAAAACTCTGTCTAAAAAAATAATAAAACTCCAGAAAATAAATAAATTAGTAAACACAGAAGTAACTTACAAAAATAAATTCTAAGGATAGATTATGAAATGTGCTATACAATTTAAGTATTTAAAATATTAGAGAAAACGGAAGCAGTAGCTATAAACTTGGGCTAGATCTTTCTAAAATGACACATCACACAAACCCACCATGATAAACACAGCTGAGATCTCTGAGCCGCCTGAGCCCAGTGTACTCAAAGGGTGGGTAACTGGTAGGCCTCTGCCTGCGCATTTCTCTGAGCTCTGTGTTTCCTTCTCCCTGATGCCTCCCACAGAGTCACAGATTTTCGGGGGTGTGTCACTTACAGATTACATCATCATGTTCCTTCACTTCACAGCAAAAGGAACTGGAGTCTTGGGCTGATAAAGGGACCTCCCTCCGAATACAAACCCATGGCTAGCAGTTCTGGCTCAGCTGGACTTCCTTAGCCCAGGACATGGCCTCTGCCTCTGCTCTTTCAGTCTGTGACCTCCCATTGGTTCATGTAAAGAAAGGAGGCTTTGGTAGGGGAGAAAATCTGGGCCCAACAATATTGTTTTCCAAACTCCAGCAGAGGCTACAAGTATTTTAACTACAATAAAAATATTGATTTGACTCAGAATGTGTCAACGGAGCCCCTCTTTGGGCCTTGTGCAATGCCATTTAATAAAAGTGAGGGCCAGAGGAGTGCAGGCTGGGTGCTGGCCAAGCCTGTTCCCTGGGCTCCTGTTGCTCCTGGAATGCTTTCCACTCGGGTTTCCAGGTAGGGTAGGAATGGTCTTCCGAGTAGTTGAGATGTCATGAACTCACGACATTGAGCTTTGGTATTTTTTCTCTAATGCGAGGAAAGTTACTGTATGTACAAAAGAAACTCCAGAGCTTCAACTACAGTAATGGTGAAACTGTCCTCAAATGCTTTTTAGCATAGTTAACCAATACTATTCCAGATGATTTTTGTTTACATTTTCTAAGCAGACTGTAAGGGGGCAAGTCTACTTTAAGAAAAATCTTCTGAAGGAGAAAGGACACAAGTTAGAGAAGCTATGGTCTCCGTGAGATGAGAAAACAAGCCAAATTGGAGCCGTATTTCTTAAGAGGTCTAAAATAAAAGAAGCAGCAGGCTCAACAAGTGAAGAAAGACCAGCTACCCTCCCGGCCCGGCTGCGACAGGACCTCAGTACGGCTAGACAGACGCAGCAGATCGCCGGAGAACTGTGGGTGGGAAGGAACCAGAACAGTAAGTGACCATGGAAAACGATAACATCCACAGGCATGGCTTCAGCTGCAATTCAAGAAGGCCATGTGGACCGCAAGCAGCCACGACAGCACAGCCATCAGCCGCACACTAGGCTGAGACACCACAGCAAGGGTCCTTGGCACCCAACAACTTCTGGCCTGGGATTTTACATCTAGAAATGCAGGACATAGTAACTCTTAAGGAATTCTTCCTCTGGCCAGATAGCCATTCCTTTTTTTTTTTTTTTTTTTTGCCTTGAAGCCATATGACAAATGATTCTAAATTCCACGTTGCCTTTTAATGCATCTGCTGTCTAAATCAGTGTGGAAACTGGAAGGACAGCCTCTGAATTCTGGCCCTTTGAAAAAGGGCACATTTCAGGGTCATAATGACAGTCTTGGCAGAACAGGGCATTCCTGCTCCAAACAGCCCTGCATACTGAGCCTTGTCCACCATCGCCTGAGTCTGGCTCGGCTGAAGGGACAATGTGTTCTTAGTGCACAGGTGGCTATGTGAAATGTAAGAGCAGTCTGTCCCTTGGAACTCTCACTGGATGGACAGTTGTCTCCCACCACTTTTCAGTGGTTTAAAGGGTTCATTTTCATCCAAGTTCTGTGTGTTTTCAGTTTACGTTTTACACTCCCAATATACTCCTCTTTGCACTGCTATTGGTAAACAACAACTCACTTCTTTATTAGAATGAAAACTACTCAAAGGCAAAATTTACTTTATCACACACATCTATACACATGCACACTTGCACACACACACACACACACACACACACCCCAACACATTATTTCTACCAGAGATTTTATTTATCTCACTGTATTGAAAATGCTCCAAATGTCAACAGTGAGGTAGTTTTTAACACTGTGTGCAGTCCAGCAATTCTGGAAGATACTGGAGATCACCGAGGCTATAGGGCCAGTGTGTTAAGATGCTGCCTAGTGTCCTGAGCCAGTGAAGTTTAAACTTCATTTTGGTTCTCTTAGGAAGTGCTGAGGGAGTGCTCCCAGTCTGGCTCTAGGAAGTAGTGAACTCCAAGTTTGACCTAATGGAGTACTCCCAAACAGATCTGAGAAAGTGCTCCCAATCTGACCCGAGAAAGTGTTCTTAATCTGACCTGATGGGGCACTCTCCATCTGATCTGGGGAAGTACTTATAAGGAATTCCTTCACAGAAGCTCAGGTGCCATGAACTGTTTGTCCTACTGGACAAACTCATTATTCTCTTCTCTGGTTGAGAAGTCTCAGGATTGCTGGAGGCAGAAAGGCAGTGCTGATGCTTAAACCTGAGACTAAGCCTCATCTAATTGGGATGCTATTAGCACTGGAGTTGTTCCTGGTGGTGACTTCAGGCTCCCATGCTGTAAAGATGGACAGAAGATGGTGCTGCTCACTTTCAAAAGCTACTATTATGTCCCATGTGCTCATCATCTGTTGCCACTACAAGCAAGAGTATGCATGTAGCCCACAGAGACTTCCAGCCACCACTGTTAACGACTGGTGATCTTCTACAAACCATTCCTTATTCTCCTTTATAACTGAAGCCAACCTTCAATTTATAATGTCAACAAGACCTTTCCACAATAACCATTAAAAGGAAGAAACTGGACCCTCAAGAAGGCTCCGTGACTTCCATGACCATTAAAAGAAAGAAAATGGACCTGCAAGAAGGCTCCATGAATAAAGCACTAAACTTGACAGCCTGAGTTTGAGCTCCAGAATGCGCATAAACATGGAAAGAGAGAATCTAGTCTGCAGAACTGTCCTCTAACCGACACACGCACACACACACGCACGCACACACGCGCACACACACGCGCACACGCACACACACACACACACGCGCACACACACGCGCACACACGCACACGCACACACACGCACACGCGCGCGCACACACACACACCTTTACTTGAATACACATGCACACTCTATTACACACAATAATAATATGTAATTTAAGTTCTTAAAGTTCAACACTAATGATTCAAGAATTCTTAAGCAAACACCAGTTAAGTACTTGTAATTACCCAAAGCAATTAGACTAAGCAACTCATGTCTAAAAAGCACTTTTTTTTTGTTCCTATGGTACACACAAAGCCATTTACTCATCATGAAGTAAGAGATGGGATTTGAGGGTCCCTCAGGAAAGTCCATGACCACCTGCCCCTTTAGTGAACCACACTGAGAGAAATTAAAGCAAAGCTGCCAATGGGGAGGGCCAGTTCAGTACAAAACTGCTATTTAAACATGCTATCCTCCACCAACCTGAAAAAACAAGAAAAAAGTTCTGAGAAACAAACAAACAAACAAATAAAAAAACCCAACTTCTTAGGATACACAGGTTTATTATCTTCCTTTGCTTCCTGAAAACTCACAGTTATTGACAATCTAATAAATCATAGAAAACAAATACATGAGGCCTTAAAACTTCAAAGGACCAGAATATTCAGGGCTGGCAGAAAGTACCTATTTACCCAGAGTGAAACTTCTGTAAGACCAATGCTACACAGAAAAATTCAGACAGAAAAATACCTGTTGAATTTTAGAAATAAAGTAGAGAAGCAGAAGTGGGGGAACTAATCAAAGGATGGGGAGGGAAGGGGAGAGAGAGAGACAGACATGGGGGAACAGAGAGGAGATAGAGCACACACATCCATGTTCATTAAACAGAAAAAAAAATGTCTTATTTTCGGAGGCAGTAAACATTTTTTTTACATTGTCTTTAGTCTTGGGCTACACAAAGGTGTCAATGTCCCTTATTCAGTCTCATCCATGTTTAAGCACAAAACTAAACTTAGCATTAGTGGGGGTTATTGGCTTATATTTATTATGCATGGAGAAAGGGGGAAAAAGACACTTTTACACCAGGGTTTGAATTTGGCTTGAATTTTAATGACATTTAGAAACCTCAGGGAATGAAAAAGTCTCTTAATGGAAACACTGACACAGTCTTAAACACAGTGATGCAGATGGACAAGCACATCCAAGGAACTGCCCAGGAGGTGACCGGCCTCTGTGGCAAGTCTGAGTATCAGAAAAAGGCATGCTGGATCTGCTGACACATGCCAGCAGAATAATCAGAACAGAATATAGAGAATGCCTCTATAGGATCAAAGCTTCCTGCTCATAAACATGTCTTCAGTAGGAAAAATCATAAAATGTATGAGTTGTTAATTCTTACACAGAAGAGAGGGGAAATGTAAGGTTTCTGTATAAATTGTCTGCTATTCTAAGATGTAAGTTGGAGTGAGGAGGGAGCAAACCTAAGTCTTTATTACCCTTAGGAGGCATGAACTCTAAGCTACATCCTCAATTCCAAACCGTCATTCTTAAAAAGGCAAAACTTTGTCCTGGCTTCTTGCCAACTCCCAAAGAGACAGAAGAGTCCTGATGAATGGGTCTAAATCTCACTTTGTTTCTGAAGCCTCCCCTCCAAGACTATGCTCACAGTGACAAAGCCGCCTGCTTGATGTTTCCTTCATTGATGGGTTTTCTTCAAACTAGCTAATCTTCCCCACTTTCTACCAATTTCCTGGAAGTTCCTCTTTTACTTAAAATTGAATTTCTTTCATTTAAAATCTCTTTTGAGCTTGATTTTATCTAAGTTTTTCCTGATTTCAAAAATTTACATTTTTATTATCTGTAACTTATTCAGGATCTTTTTTTTTCTCTTGGCATGGTAATAAATAAAGACCAGTGCACACTTATGCACATTTGAATGTCTGTCAAGATCTTAAGAGCAGTTATAATAAAACATTAAAACACCAATTCACTCATTTAAGAAATATTTATATAACAAATATATTACTATTTGAAGTGCTAGGGAGTCTATGAAAACTCAATCAATACATCACCAATTTAGGGCCACTGAGAACTTGTAACGCATGCAAGGCAATAGGAATCACTACCTAATGGACAGAGAGAATGTGCCTGCATTTCAAAATACACTTTGTGGAAGCAAGATGGCTCAACTGGTAAAAGTGCTTGAGTTTCACCCTTAGCGACCTTAGTTCAATCTCCAGGACCCACATAAAAGTAGAAGGAGAGAATCAAACTTCACTAAATTACTCTCTGGTCACCATATGTGTGCTTCCTACCATGTACATGTACACACATACACATACATGCATACACACACATACACACACACATAAATACAGAGAAATGTTTTTGAAAAAGAATCACTTTTTTTTACACTCAGACAAGTATGAAATTAGTATTGTTGTCTGTCTTAAGTATTGCGATGTAATAAAGGACAGATATGTCTGGATCAAACCCAGCTCTGACAAAATCTATGCATTCTCCAAGCTAAGATGTCACTTTGGGTTCACTGGCAAGCCATGTGGTTACTGAGGCTGAGAGTCTCAAATCTTCAATTTGGCTTTCTTAGTACCAAAGAATGAGTCACAGTGACTGTCAGTCTCTGTCTTTCTCTCCCTCCCTCCCTCCCTCCCTCCCTCCCTCCCTCCCTCCCTCCCTTCTTCTCTCCTCTCCGGCCTGTGCCTCTTTAAGTCCTTCACTGAGGAAGACACTTTGTGGAACTCCATTCATATTTTTCAAGTGAATCTATAAATTCAAACATCACTTTGCTTGAGATTCCTCACATAAGCTCCGTGAGTGGGCTCAGCCATCATGGCCACTACTGAACATTTACTGAGAACCTACAGATTGTCTAATATTGTCATAATCTTACCCAATCCCAGAATGTCTATAAATCTAATTTGAAATATTACTGCTTCGAAATTAGCGACTATGAAAGTTTTGAATCTCAAAATCCCTCAAGAAATCATTGCTCTTTACCCAGAGAAGTTAGGGTACAGTTAGGGTTGTGGCAAACCTGAGGGTTCTGAATAGAAAAGTTAGAACGACTTTTGAAAGCACTGGGGGGATAGGAGTATGGCTTAGGGGTAGGACCATTTGTCTTACTGTCAAAGGCCCTTGCTTGATCCCAGCCTTAAATAATGACTTAACGAAGCTCTCCAAGATGGGAGGAAACACAAGAAGAGTCCTTAAAACATCCTGAAAGCAGTGTTTAAAATTATGATGTCAGAGGAGCATATACCCCTGTATTTTTACACTTATACTTAAATTTCTGCTGTCTTGGAATTTCCATGTTGACTACCTTCTTCCAAGATGGTGTTTGATCGGTAAAGTACAAGGCCAAAACCAACTGGGTAAACTTTTATATATCCTTCAAATGCCACTTGCTGAACCATAGATAGGTGGTCTCATTATTTTCTGCTGTAGTCTATCAACTGTTGTTGCCTTACTAGGAAAATATTGCTTTAAATAATCCAATAAGAAGCAGGCAAGTCACAATACCAAAATAATAAATAAATAAATAAATGATAGTACAAAAAAATTGCCTCCAAAGCAGAAATTCTGACCTACAAGATCCAAAGACAAATCTCATGTGCACACAAATCCACATGCACTGTCCTTCACAAAGCCCTACCACTGCCTTTATAGCCATACGCTCCAGTACCAATCTTGAAGTTACTGCTACAGAAGAATTGATTCTCATCATTAAAAAAAAATCTGCTAAAGCATCTTCTAAAATCTTTCCTCTGGTTCATTTATGCAAGTTTCATTAAGAAGTGGCTGGCCAAATCATGGGGTTCCTGGTCTTCAAACCTTGATGAGGGAATGAGTCCATGCACAGGAGAGCCTCAGACAGGATGGATTAACTTCTGAAGAGCAGCGCTCAGCAGCTGTCAGAACCACAGCGTACTTCTCCAAAGACTTGAAGCCAGGAGTGAGGTGACATTCCAGGCTTATCCAGTGGTTTGCTGGGTTTAGCACACCTGGAGTTTACTACAGACATCAGTTTAAATTCTAACATACATGAGTGTATGGGAAATGAGAGAGAAAAAAACATCTTATCCCTCCAAGGGCCACCTTCAGCTAAGACAAAGACACTTAGACATGGCAGCTGGTCTTTGTCCTCCAGGATCTTTTGTATGCATCTTCAGCAACTCCACTGGCTCTCATTTGGTTTCGATTCTGCAACAATGGGAGGCAGTCCAAATAGTTCCTATATCTTAAAGTGTCGGTCCCATGTACCAAAAATATGGTTCTTTTTGCTCACCATCAAAACTTTTCCTTTACTGGGGACACTCACTTCAGTCAAGCATGGGAAAAGCTAAACATGATTAATTCACATCACACAGCAGTCCTAGAGGCCTGTATATTTTGTCTAGGACACATGTGACTAATTAAGTCAGTTTAACAAGATGAACTTGAAACGCTCAGCCTCTTGGGAGGTTACATTGATGAGTTATATACTGACGGTGGGTTCAGAGAAATGTCTAAATGACCCAGTTACTTATAAAGAGGTTCATTTGTGAGCTGTGAATATGTGCACAGACATACAGACAAACAGACATAGCCCTTATTCTCCAGCCAAGTAGAAAGCAGAAGTCCTTAAGTTTTATTTCTAGGCTTTCCTGATATCCTCTAATCACCACACTTAGAAACTTCTTCTTCTCACCAGAGAGAAGAAAATTCAATAGATTTGGTTTTGAAGCAAAAGGTAGACTTAAATCCTCTAGGCAAGGCCCTAATGAGGACTTGTTTTTATAAGGTGGCATATTTAGTTGGTCTTGTGGGAGAACATAAGGAAGAGAGAGGACAGAGGGATGAATAATGACCTTTATTGTGATGCCTCAGACCCACCTCAGCACCAGAGGCTTGGGTGTCAGTTTGTAACAGAGACTCACTCCATCAAATATCTGAAAATGCCTATTCATTAGCCTAACAGGAGGAAAATGGATTGCTGCTTTAACTCACAAGATTTCTTCCCATGGACACACTAAGTGACTGCTTGCCTGTAATGTCACTTTACTACATTAAAAACATTGGGAATTCTGGTCAGTTGTATTGGAAATGTCTCAGTGAATATTTATTGAGGATTTATTATGGCTTTGGCATAATGCCCAAGGCTGCAAAATACAGAGAAATAGTGTTTACGTAGAAACTAACAAAACACTCATGCATTGATGGCTTCTGTTTCATAACCCACAGACTCTCTTCTCCCTCTGATGACGTAATAAGAAAGGACGAAGGCAGGTGCAGTGGTGCACACCTTTAATCTCAGCACTCAGGCAGGCAGGCAGATCTCTGTGAGTTCTAGGCCACTCTGATCTACACAGAGAGCAAGGAGATGTAATTGCTTAGCATAACCAATTGAACAAATCACACTTACAGTGTTCTTTTAAAATGGAGTTAATGCCTTTGTATACGGCAATGAAGGGATCTGGAGTAGGCTCAGGCACCAAGGACAGCCACAGTGCTAACTCAGAAAGCATTCAGAGTGCCCTGTGCTTCTGTTGCCACACATGGTAACCTGGCTATGACAGTGCTATCTCTCAGTTCACCTGAAGACAGCCATTTATTGTTTGGCCTGAAACTTAGCACAGTGCTTTTAGGACGTTGGTCTCTCTCTCTTAATTTTCCAAGCTTGGACATTAAGGGAAAAAAATCAGTCTGTTCTTTTTAAGTTTACACACATGCACAAAAAAGTTTCCATGTGTAGGTTGCTTTCTCACTGGCTGGATAACTGCAAAACGGGCTTTCTTTCTACAGGGAGCTGGCGGACGAGTGGTGCTCAATACGCACCAAGTGCTTTCAGAGTGGCCAAGAAAAATAAGCAGCTAATAAACTATCTAAGTCTGAAAAGTATCAAGTGCAGGCGCAGCCCCCTTCTGAGCGTGCATTTCATCCCCTCTGAAAAGAGCGCATGTTCTCAGAGTCAGCACAATGGGCATTTTACAGGCGATAACCTTGTTTTTACTGGGTAGCATAAATGTGTTTATAAGAAACACTTTTTCTAAATAAACAGTTGCTACCTAATGCACCTCATTAATTATAAGTTTTCTTCCAAGAAACCTTTGCTATACCTGTGTATGCAAATTTTATTGCCATAGCTGTATTACATGCTTCTGTAGTTTGAATAGCTTGAACTATAAAAATCTCTCAATGTGTTCTTTTTAAAGAGACTTCTCTATTATCTTAATCTTGTCTGGGATTAGGATTACGTTTACATTTTTAAAAAACGCAGCACTTCTTATAATTTTAAATGTTCCAGAAAATATATAAAACTGAAGACTTATTTACTCAAAGTTTGAAAAAACAAAAACAGCCCCGTCAATTCACAATTTTGGGGCACTGGATTTACTGAAAACCTGAATTTCTCCTGAGTTTCTGGTTACTTGTAAAACTTTCTTACTTGGGAATTTATCTTTTATTTTCAAGGCTAATATCAATCTATTGCATTTACACAGTTGCAGGTGTGTAGGTGTGCTTGTGTATGTGTTTGCACATGTTGCAGGTGTGTAGGTGTGCTTGCGTATGTGTTTGCACATGTTGGCCTAGTATGTACTGTATCTGTGTGCATATGTTAGCCCAAGGTTGACGTCTGGAATCTCCCTCAACCACTTTCCACCTTGTCCACCAAGGATGGGCCTCTCGACTGAACCAGAGCCTGCTGGTCAAGTTGGTCTCACTAGTTGGCTTTCTCTGAAGAGCCTCTGGCTTCCTTTCAAGTGCTGAGATTACAGACTTTCATGAGGGGCTGGTGATCTCAACTCTGGTCCTCAGGTTTGCTGCTTGTGTGACAGATGCTTTAGCCACAGAGCCACACACGCCCACCCAGTCCCTTCATGATAATTTTAAAAAGTCTTCTTGATAACTATACATTTGTTTATAAACCTACTTTGTCATCTCCAATGTTAATTTGTGACTATTTTTGTTTATTTATTATTGCTTTCAAACTTTTGGTTAATTTATTTTCTGACTTTCATTTTACCCCCATTTTACTTTTGTTTTTCTTTTAAACACTTGCATTTGGAATTTCTTAATTTATTTTTCTTACTCTGAAAGCATTTCTAAAACTCTAAATTAACTCCAATCTCCACCCAGTCTCTAGTACTCAGATAATAATATAGATTTCTTTGTTTTCATTATTGGCTAAATGGCTTTTTATTTTTAACTTTTTATTTTTAACTTTACCCAGTCCCTCCTTCTGAGGCTGTCTTTATATTTCTGTGTGTTTGGAATTACTTTATGATGTGGGAGCCAGAGATGCAAACTGAAAAATGTCAACTCAGTTCTTTAAGGATGTCCTGACACTTCTGGAATGATAACACTGTTCACATCTGTAGATAATTGAGGAGATTTCAGGCTAACCCATCTGAAGGCTGCACTTGGTGTTCTATTGTGTATTCCTTCCTAATGCTCTACTGTTGCCATGTCAGGCTCCTCATGTAGAAGTTATGCAGAAATGTGCGATCCCCAAGGCAGGGCCAAGTATATCATCACTATTCAGGAAATGACAGGAGAGTGGGCTAACTACTCGGTAAGAATTAAACAAATACCATTACTTCAAAGAGAGGTGCTCAATAGTCAGAGAAGAGCCTGCCACATATAAGCCATATCCTTATCATGGGAGCTGATGGGTAAGTAGCACCTCCAGACCCCTATCTTCTCTTTGTGCCATCACATGCTTGATTATCCTCTAAGAAGACTGCTTAGGTCACTCACTTCGGCTACAGGTTTCACCATGTACTCTCTCTAACTTGGTCCCTGTCGTATGACATACCTTGAAAAATGAGTTTCTTCCCAGGATAGCCAAAACAATCCTGTACAATAAAGGAACATCTAGAGGCATCACAATCCCTGACTTCAAACTCTACTACAGAGCTACAGTACTAAAAACAGCTTGTTACTGGCATAAAAACAGACAGGATGACTAATGGAACCAAATCAAAGACCCAGATATCAATCCACACACCTACGAACACCTGATTTTTGATAGAGAAGCAAAAAATATAAAATGGAAAAAAGAAAGAATATTTAACAAATGATGCTGGCATAACTGGATATCAACATGTAGAAGAATGAAAATAGATCCATATCTATTGCCATGCACAAAACTCGAGTCCAAATGAATCAAAGACCTCAACATAAAACCAACCACACTGAACCTCATAGAAGAGAAAGTGGGAAGTACACTTGAATGCATTGGTACAGGAGACCACTTCCTAAATAGAACCCCAGTAGCACAGACACTGAGAGAAACAATTAATAAATGGGACCTCCTGAAACTGAGAAGCTTCTGTAAAACAAAGGCCATGGTCAACAAGACAAAACGGCAGCCTACAAACTTGGAAAAGGTCTTCACCAACCCCATATCAGATCTCCAAAATATACAAAGAACTCAAGAAATTGGTCATCAAAAGAACAAATAATCCAATAAAAAATGGGGTACAGACCTAAACAGAGATCTCTCAACAGAGGAATCTAAAATGGCTGAAAGACACTGAAGGAAATGCTCAACATCCTTAGCCATCAGAGAAATGCAAATCAAAAGAACTCTGAGATTCCATCTTGCACCTGTAAGAATGGCCAAGATCAAAAACACTGATGAAAACCTATGATGGAGAGGTTGTGGGGAAAAGGGAAGACTCCTGCATTGCTGGTGGGAGTGCAAATTGGTACAGCCCCTTTGGAAATCAGTATGGCGATTTCTCAGAAAATTAGGAAACAATCTACCTCAAGACCCAGTAATACCACTTTTGGGTATATATCCAAAGGATGCTCAATCATGCCCCAAGAACATGTGCTCAACTATGTTCATAGCAGCATTGTTTGTCATAGCCAGAACCTGGAAACAACCTAAATGCCCCTTGACAGAAGAATGGATAAGGAAAATGTGGTACATTTACACAATGGAGTACTACACAGCATAAAAAAGAATGACATCTTGAAATTTGCAGGCATATGGATAGATCTAGAAAACATCATATTGAGTGAGGTAACCCAGATCCAGAAAGACAAATATCATATGTACTCACTCACAAATGTCTTTTAGATATAAAGCAAAACAACAACAACAACAACAAAAAACTAGCCTACAATTCACAATCCCAGAGAACCTAGACAACAAACAACAAAGAGGACCCTAGGAGAGTCATACATGGATGTAATATACATGGGAATTAGCAAAAGAAAAGATCTCCTGAGTAAATTTGGAGCATGGGAACCATGGGAGAGGGTAGAAGGGGAGGAAGAGGAAGAGAGAGGAGCAGAAAAAAATGTATAGCTCAACAAAAACAATAAAATAGATAAATGAGTTTCATAATACAAAAAAATGAACTAAATCTTACTGGAAAAGTTTCCAGTGACAGGAAATTATCTACTTCATTTTTCTTTAAGAATATAATTTAGATGTCACTTCTGCTATGATGTTGGACACATGGTACTCAATAAATTCTGGGGGAATAACATCATTGTCAATGGTAGTAGTATGAGCATAGAACATGATTGGTAGTGGTAAGATAACTACAGGCAATGTTTGACAGTAGAAGGATAACTACAGGCACTGATTGTTGGTGGAAGGATAACTACAGGCAATGGTTAGTGGTGGAAGGTTAACTATAGACAAAGATTGATGGTAGTAGGATAACTACAGGCAATGTCTGATGGTGGTAGGCTAACTACAGGCAATGTCTGATGGTGGTAGGCTAACTACAGGCAATGTCTGATGGTGGTAGGTTAACTACAGGCAATGTCTGATGGTGGTAGGTTAACTACAGGCAATGACTGATGGTGCTAGGTTAACTACAGGCACTGATTGGCAGTAGGATAAATACAGACAGTAGTATAGCTACAGATAACTATGGGCAATGATTGGTGGTAGTAGATACAAGAGGTGCCCCTCCTGAAACTTCTTGTGCAGGTTCAGCTCTGCTGTGCTGTTCAGTCAATGCTTAACTATTGTGTGTTCTTGGCTGGTTTTCTCATCTGTGGTGTAACTGGCTAGGCTGAGTGCTTTACTGTCTCCAGATCTAATATTAGGGTCATTCATTGGTGTTTTTAGGAGCCAGGCTGCATCAGTACCAGATGTAAATCTCACCTATCCCTTATTCCAAAGTAACTCTGCTCAAAGATTCCTTAAAAGCAAGTCCTGCTGAGCTAAAATCAAGATAGAAATTTTTACCAACCTTCTACTCCATCTGAATGCTTTGGACATGTAGAAATCAGCTCAATATTTCTGGAATGAATATGAAATCTTCAAAGCTACTTATCAGCCCAACGTGTACTTTCCAGTTATAAAAGTGAAGTTTCCAAAGTAAGTGGATCTAGGTTTTTGTTTCTCCTTCTGAAAATGCTGGCAGGTGTGTTAATTTGTATTAATTTCCTATCACTTCTAGCAATCAAAGTATGTAAAAGAAAAGATGGAACATAAAACATTTGCATGGCTAGCCACAGTCCAGCACAATCCTTTTATGATTACTTATAAAGGAAGCATAGGCATCTTTTAAACATTGTTATTGTTAGGGAAGCAAACTTGTTGCATGGGCATGAGGACCTGAGTTTAGACCCCCAGCGTTTAGACCCCCAGAGTTTAGACCCAAAGCTAAGCATGATGAGCCATGTGCCTCTAACCCCAATGCTGGTGTGTCAGAGACAGGAGGATTTCCGGATCCAATGAGAGACCAAATCTCAAGGAATGAAGCTGAGAACGATGGAGGAAGGTATCTGGCACACATGGGCCCATACACAGATGCACACACAAAATACACAGCAAAGAAATCAATACTGGTATCACATCATCATGATTAAAATTATCTGTAAGAATGAATATTTTTATCCTTACTATTAAAGAGCAAAGTATCTTAGGCTCTCTGAGACCATGATTGACTAACAAATATAGCCATTGCCGGTTTAAAAAAGATCAAAAGCTTTACACCAGAATTAATTATGGCAATCCATAATTATGCTAATTATGTAAATCAAGTATCTTCGGGCTTTCTTATATCTATTATAATGAATCCCTCTGCCACAGATTTCTATCTGTCTTACACAGGTTACCATAATTACAACAAAGCCTGGCCTTACCTGCGCGATAGACAAAGTTGCCTTCAGTTTCTGATGACGACGGGGACACCAACTCTTCCTCAAATTCATTGGAGCTAAAAGATCCCGAATGGTTCCTTTGCCTTGTTTTCCCCATCATGGCAGTGCTTGTGGCCATGACATGTCTCAAAGAGTCGTTAAGGTAACGGTTCAACAAGCTGCTCTTGTACTTGGGAGGCGACACGTAGTCCTCAGCTGCCCTTGACTCCGGCCTCACTCCAGCTTTTATCCCCGAGCTCTCCCCTTTAACCACAGTGTGATGGGCAGGGCTGCTGTAGCCCACTTCGTTCATGTGATTTCTTGGGGGATTTTCTCCATCTAAGGGGAAAATATCACCAACTAGTGTTTGCACATACTTTCCCTAGCTGCTCAACTGTCACAGTCATTAAAAATATGCAAAATTGAAGAATATATGCCATATTATGTAGAATTATTTTTGATATATAAGATTAATTTTTAGGTAAAAGGAAACATAGGGTATTTAATTTTAATGAAAATGATTTCTCCCCACACATGACAAATCTATAAACAGAGGAAATGGCTATAATTACTGTTGCTTTATATACTGTAAGGATGAAGTTACCTCATTAAAAAATAAATCTGTGGCACTACAATATTTGTGGTCAACCATTAAGACAGCACCTAGGTGGACTAATATAATGGCAAAACAAAGACAGGAATATAAAATCTGAACGAACCTTCAGAGCAGGAGTCGTCACTACTCACGCTGAGCCGCTCAGCATTGCCTTGCACGTACTTGTTGTATAGCTTTATTCTTAAGGCCCAGCTTAAATCTGGCTGACGAACAGTGTTCTTCAGCCGACGTCTAGCATTAGCAAACCAATTGGACACCTAAAACAGCATCAGTTTTTCAATTAACAAAGGACTAAAACATGGTGATTTTGCAATTACTTTCTTTTAAAGGATCCAAGACCAGTGTTGCTGCTATACACCTGTGATCTTAGCTACTTGGAAGGCTGAGGCAAGAGAATCTAAGTGATTTGGGGTCAGCTTGGGGAAAACTGGGAGGCACCATCTCAAAAGAGAGGGCAAGGGGAAAAGGGAGGGAGGATAAAGGATACAAGAATCCACAAACACAATGAATGCAAAGTTAATGGTGATGTTGAGTCAACCAACTTGTGTTGCCCTGAAATTTTAAAAAATAAGAAATCATTCTGAGGATGTGCCAGTGTCCTATTGGGGGAATGTCTAAGCTAAGGTACTAGAGGAGCACACAGGTGAAGGTTCAACAGGAAAACAAAAGGTGTACATAAGACTTAAAGAAAGAGAAGGTCCAATTTGAGAGTTACAGGTTTAGAGGTTCACCTTCAGGCTAAGTTGTGGGTAGGTGAACTGAAGAGAGTCCAGGGCCAAGCTCTGCAAGCCAATTAAGGAAACTGGACACTTAACAGAGAAGGTAGAAAATGATCAAAGGTGGATCCATCAGAGGAGTGGGGAAGGGGCCAGAACATCTGCTAGAAACTAAAAGTCTGCTGTTAAAAACATCAGTGAAGACAAAGAAATGACTTTTAAATTACTTTCAGTCTTCCTTCAAGCCATTGAGTTCCTAGAGGACAAAATGTGCTATCAGGATATCAACAGCATATAGCTCTTAAAAAAATTAAAAGGACAAAATTTGCTTTTAAAAGTATGAACTATATAAATGTAATATTTTCTGTGAATTTGTTCCAGAACACAAACTCCTATTACTATAATAGTTTGTGTGGCAATGTTTTTAGTGGAAGATTCTTTTTTTGTTTCTTAGTCATACCATAAATTTATTTAGGGCATTTATAGTAGGAGTATAAGTATTATAAATACAAAATAGGTATTTTTGTAAATTGATCAATATCTAATTATTACTGAAACTATAGTGATTACTGTTTAAAAAAGAAAAATTACATTTTTCTCCTTGTCTAGCATATGTTTTTTTTATATAAAGTCAACATTGACTACATTCACATTGCCCCCTTCTACCTTGAAAAGCTGTCCTTTCACAGTGTGCACCAGATCACTTCAAAAGTCTTAGTCATCACCTTCTATACTGCTCAAGCTGAACCGTTATGACTATGGTTCAGTGCTTCAAACTCTCAGTCTCTCCATCCTCCACACATAGGCAACATCCAGGAGTATTCGTTCAACAAATATACAGGGAATAGCTATTGCATACTAGCTATGGTGTAAAGTGAAGGTCTTATAAGGATATATCAATACGCATACACGCATATGCACGCATGAGTGCATGCACGTGCGCGCGCGCACACACACACACATACACACACATGAATCTACAAATGTCACATCTGAACTCCTATAACAACAGTGATAATCTGAGACCAAGGTCAGTCATTCACCATGGAAGCAAAGAACTCCTGGTCACTATCTTTCCCTCCCTCCCCTCTGGTTCTCTCACTCACTGCCCAAATTTTCATGAAATCCTCATGATTATTAGTTGGGAACTTTCAAAACATTCTTTCAAACTTCCCTAGTTTCCATTCTTTTCTCTTAAATGGATCTTAAAAATTAACATCAAAATCAAACGTGATGCATTGTTTTGACTTAATCAATTTAAGTCATCACTAATGTCCTAATCACTCATGTGGCTGTGGTATAATGAAAAGTGGCCTGGTTTTCTGTTCTGGATTATCTAAAAACATGGCATGTCATGTAAATTTAGTTCATTCATCCCAACTTTTCCTGACCTTCACATACTTCATCCAGGGCTGGGATATGACACAGTGGTCTACCATATGCAAAACTCTGGGTTTGCACCTGGGTGTGAAACAAACAGACAGACAGACAGAAAGCGCTTCACCTGTTGTAAATGGATCAGCTGTTTCCTAACATCTTCATCTTCTCTAAGAGTAGAGAGCTGGGAAGCAGCCGTCACTGTCCACCAGCCCTGCAGCTCTCTGTCCAGCCTGCTTCCTCGTCTCACCACTGTTGCTTTGAAATCAGTCACGTGTAAGTAGGCCTGTCTTTACACCTCTCACACAGAGGAGCCAGCCTGCAACTTCTCCTATGTTTATAACACATTTCATAGGACTCAACACCAAACCTTTTTATGTTACTTTCTTTACTAAACAACATTCAATTCAGACTGCATTAGCTAGATCTTAACCAGTGTTCACTAACTTGTGTTATACACATATGATACAGTATAAAACCCAATCCTCATGACAATTCATATAATAAAAGTGAAATGGCCTTCTAGTTAAAAAACAAACATAATGCACTAATTATGTTTAATGTAATAACTATAATCATAGTGTACTATAATTTTAATGCATAAAAATGGAAGAACATTTAAATGTCACAGGGAATTAATTGGCTTTTCACAATTGGAGATCACCTACTTTTTAATGTGTTAAATATTCCTAGTTCTCAACCTATTATAATGACATTACATGATTTTTCAGAAAGGTCAGTGATCTTTAACATAGGCTTTTTCTAAACTTGTTTCATAAGTTTGACCAACACCAAGTCTGCTAGCATACATTTTATCACCAGAAATGTATAGTACAACTTAACAGCTAAGTGAAGCCTGGGGTGTTTAATATTGACTTCTGTGAACAACAGAAGTACTAATGGTTGGTGAATTTGCATATTTTGCATTTTTCCTCATTGATTAAACATAAATTTCTTGTGTCACTGACAGTAAAAATATAGACTCCCATTTTCGACATTTTACACTTACTTTGGATTTCTTCATGTGGTCGTGAATATTCTCTTACCAAAGGTAGATTCTGGAATGGCATTTTAATGTCAGAAGTGCTTTTAAAACTGCATATTTTATAGCAAAGGCTTAAAGAGCCAAGTATCTAGAATCTGGAAGAGAAAGTGGTTTTCCACACATCTCTACTAAAGGTGCTTAGGTGTGTTGTGTGGACAGAGCAATTGCAGTGTGAACCCAAAGGAATTAGCTGGAGTCTCTCCAGTTTTGAACATATTAAACTAACAAACCTAGTCTGAATTATTACGTAAATACTGGGGATCTTCTCTCTGTACCAATAGCACTTGGAACGACGTATAAGGCCTCATCTAAGATTTTGTTGAATATGTAACAACTATTTTCTCAGAATAAATACTCAACTACCAGCCAAAACAGCTATGCCAATGTTGAAAACAAATATTTTGTAATACTGTGATTTTGTCAAATGTCCATGAGCACATCACAGGAATGCGAAGTTATATTAATGGAAGAAGCAGTCTCAACACCCAAGCATTATTCTTTGGAAGCTACATATCTTGTGATGATACAAACTTTCCTTCTCATAGTATTTGTTATTACTCCACAACAGCACAAGCTGTTCCTATTTTAGGAATACATAGCACATTTTTATAATATATGAACAGTGTTATTGATACGAACCAAATCAAGTATAAGATTTTGTTTGGTTGACACCAAAGCATGTCATAAAGAAATACTCTCCTTTTTATGCTGTCATAAAGATGATACGTGCAAATAAAAGTTAAACGCAGTGATAGCAAATTAGGACCAAAATGTTAAGGTGAATGAATAACAAACAATAAGTGAGAGTCACATGATCATTAGTTAATTCATTTTCTCAGGGATGAAAAACTGTAGGTACTAACCAGTGTCCTCCAGGATTCTATGCATCAGAAAAGGTACTAAAACATATTTCCATCTTTTTATTTCTGTGCTTCAAGGGAGATTGCTGACCAGGTCTCACACCTTCCCTTGGCAGTTCAAGAGGAGCAAAGGAAAGGAGAATTACAGTACAGGAAAAGTTTGACACACACTCAGAGGAAAATGTTAAATGTAAAATAAATGCTCAAACTTAAGATATTCTGTTGAGGAATAAAATAGTTATGGTCTCAGCCTGTTGTAACAAGCCATGAGGAAGAAGCAAGAGCAGGCCCTGTAGTCAACAAGAATCATGAGTTCAGACAGAAGCAAGGGCAGCTTTCACTTCTGCCTGCAGGCATGCATGTGCAGTATATTTGTAGACATTTTGAAAACAAAGCGAGTCATACTTGTTCTTGTCCTGAAGACTTCACCCTGTAGGATGAAGTTAATAAGCTGTGTGTTCTCCACTATGTTCCGAAACTAAAACAAGAGTTCCAGCTTTCCTGTAATTGTCAGAAAGACATTCTGGAAAGCTATGTGATTTGAATGCCATTTCCCAGAAGAAAGCACGTAGGGATAGTGTGCTGCCTGGAGAGAGCCATGCTACGGTGTAAACCCCATGAGTAAGACATGACCACTCTTCTGAAGAAACCTCACTCCACAGGAGAAAGTGACTCACAGGGAGAGACTGACTCAGGACAAAAGTCTAATTTGCAAGGACCAAAAGCTTGACTCAGATCACAGCTCTATGCTTTTCCTCCAGAAGTGTAAAGTATTTGCATAATTTATACAGTTTCCATAAAGCTGGAATATACTTTGGATGTCTAATTCATGCTTGACTCATATAAATTCCTATATAAGTGGATGTGTGGGTATACTTCACATATTACATATATCTTTTGCATATGACATTGTGCATGGTAGAAAATAACTGAACCTAAGGTGGATTATAAATAAGATCCCTGAGTGGAAATTTTATGCATTTCAAATTTTCCACTTATTATTTTAAAGTTTAAGAAATTTATCTTACTGAAAATAATAAGAATCATTGTTATACATGTATCATCTAATTGCAAACAATCTTTTCCTCACTTAAGAATTACATATTTTATGTTCTGAACTGTATAAAAGAATAAATAATTTTTGAATGAAAATTTCACATAAATTAGAAAAAATGTAGTCGTGTTACCAAGATATAAGCATGAAAGCAGTTATTTGTATTGAAGCTATCATTACAAGTGGCAAGTAACTATATAACTAAATTAAGAGTGTAACTTTGCATTTCAGTTCATTCAAGCTAACAATTAAAATATAAAATTTCTCTCATAACTACAAATGCAACTTTTTAATCACTAAACACTATTTTTAAAAACATGTCAAATAAACTTGCTTTACATATGAACAGCAGTGAAGCCACGTGATCATCCAGAATAATGTAGTTGATGATAGAACTTTCTGCTAGAATTCATGCTTCTCTGTAAGTGGGCATATGTCCAGAGTAAGTGACAGGCCTGTTCAAGTTAATATCGAAGCATATGCATTTTGTTTTCATAACTCAAGTTTTTCTTATTGTAATAACTATTTAGAAACTGCTTTTGCAAGGTTCACAGTTCTGTGTTAAACAGATCTCAAGCCAAGACTGAGGAATTAGTTTCTGCCTCCAGTACTGTGGCAAATCACCATTATTACAATTTCCTGTTGATAGGAGAGAAAGCAGATGTTTCTCTCTAAAACTGTTTTCTGAATATAAGCAGAAAAATACATGTTGGAATTTTGTGGAGACTTGTTACAAACCAACACAAATGTTTTGTCAAACTTTCCAGTAATTCTTAAATGAAACTGTAAATACTCTAGAAAGAGATTTTTATGTTATCGAGTGCAGCTTTATTTTGGATCGCACAGTGTCCTCTTATCATATGTTTGATGAGATGTCCAAACTTTCTCACTTGTGCTATTATAATATATGGAGTTTTCCCGCTCACCCTGCAGCCTCCTCTTCCTAAATCTGTTGTTTACACCGAAGTTTACATCACTATGTAAAGAAAATTGCAGTGTAATGGGAAAGCATTTGACCCAGGATTTGTTCCTCTATCCCTTACCCACAGCTCCCCTGCACCTTGGTAAAAATGGGAATAACTGCTCTGTACGGACGGTTTGGGGGAATAGCAAATAAGATTGTGCTCAGAAAAGCCAATTAAACACAAAGCAGTGTTTGTTCACTAGGGAAAAAAAAACATCCTGGCATGATTTCTCTACAACTGACAAAGTGAACTGGCCACTCACAATCTGAAATCTTCTGTCCTCAGCCCAGGAGGAAACAGCATGTGCCACGATGAGGCTGCGTTCTTCCCAGCTTTCCTGCTTTCTGGCTGACCTCTGAATAATGGTTGTTCTTACTTAATCTGAATCTGTAGTGTGCTTTAACTTGGGTTCCAATATACACCCGCAGGCCCCAGGGTTCTCAAAGTTGGACAAACATCTTCAGCACCACCTAGGAACTTGTTAGACATGCATTTTACAGCCCCGCCCCAGAACTACATAATCAGGATGCAACAATCTGTGCTCTAAGCAGACTCCCTAGTAACTGACACACACTAAAGACTGAAAACCATGGTGGGTTGCACCACCCTTATCCATCGCTGCTCCTGAATCCAGATCCATACCCATCACCTTCTTATCACATTCCAGCTGGTCTTCTATTCCCTCCACCCCCAACAATGCATCACACAAACTCCTTCTGGACCCAATCGTTCGCACCGAGGTGATTGTTAGGGGTGAAATCTCTTTTCTGTGATAGTACCTGGCATCTGCGCATAGCCCTCATCCTCCTCCGCAACAGAAATCAGGGTATCTGGACCCGCCTGGTCACCATCCTTCCTAGAGAGAGGCGCAACCGCAATAGCACTGCGTTTCTGCTCCTCAGCCGCTGGCGAGGAGGGAAGACCACGGTTTGAGGGGTCTGGATTACCTGCACTAGTGTCATCTGCGAACCGAGGGCCAACAATATCTTCTCTGTCTTCGTGGGGTAAGGGTTGTCACGGTGCTTATAAAGCCACTGCTTAAGAGGCCGCGCCATGTCTTGAAGGGCCTGTCGCTTGTGCCTCACCTTCCCTCCATTCTGTCGGACCCTGGCACAGGAGGAGAGGAGAGGGACGTGTTAGTGGCACCTTTTTGGTGGCTCGAAGGACTACATGATAGGTCGCATTTCTACCAAGCCTAGGCTTAACTGAATCCCACCCCTAGCAATCCTAGCTCTTTATCCTTATGCATCTCAACTCTAAGAGCCCCCACAGTTGGCACAAAGCAAGAAAAGGAAACCCACAACTTTTCACTTCTCGGTGGGAGCACTGGCTCTAATAGCCTGTTTGACCGTGGGGTCCTGTGCCAGTGCAAGGCCTTACATTTATATTGAAAAGGGGGAGCTATCTTGATCCCAGCAAGGCAGGATTGCAGGGGTAGGGGCGAATACCACGTGAAAACTATTGTCTAGACTGCAGATCTGGATCCAGAGCTAACTGATCCTTTCTTCGCCTGCTTCTACAGACCATTGAGAGGCTCTGGCCCTCTAAGTCCTCCTGCTAAGATCCTGGGACTGCTGGTCGCCAATGTCAGGGAACACATACTCCGAAGGCAGAAACAGCTGCCTAGACCCTATTTCATTTGATGCTCTGGAAATGCGGGAAGCTGGGAAAACAGCAGACCCTACAAAGCAGTCTAGGGCCTCTTTCCCTCTTAGGAAGAGTGGAACGTGTGAAATCTTGTCCCAATAGGTGAAGGTTTGTAAAAGACCCCAGGAAAGCAGACTTTCAAGAGGAGCAAACAAAGCAACCATCACTCTAGAGTTGGTGTGGGGTGATGCGCTCCCGAGAGGCTCCGGGAGGTGTCGCCGCACAACTGCGAGCGCTCCCAGCCCCAGTCCCCGCTCAAGCGCCTGCGCCCCTGCCTCCCTGACGACTGCTTCTAACTCTTTGAAATGCAATTCCATCCTCCCTGACTGGTTGTAACAGTTTGAGACAACCTAATCTCTATTACTAACCATCAGTGCGGCAAAACAAGCAGCCGGTGTTGTGGTTTAGAAGGAGGCCGGCCGCTTTAGGAAGTGCCAGGACCTGGCCGGGCAAACACTACCCTACTGCCACACTGCAGATGGCTCACCCCAAAGCTCCCGGGCGACGACAATCCGCTTAACCCTAGAAACCGAAAGCCGGCAGGTCTGCAGCCTCCTCCTCCGGGCTCGCCGCGGACTCCGTCGAGCTGTGAGCACCAGGGACGCCCTACGGGAACCGACCTAGTCCCAGTATGGGAACCAACCTACTCCCGGTATGGGAAACGACCTAGTCCCAGGCCAAGCGAACCCTGAGGCCAAGGTGACATCCTCCGGTGACCGAGGCCTTACCTGGGACCAACCATCTGTTTGACTCTATGAATCCACCCATCCACAGAGTACAGCACTCAATCTACCCCCTCGATAAGCAGAAAAAGCAAGAAACTACGCCAGGTCCAGATTGCCAGGGACCTCTAGGTGTGGGAGGACTGGGCATCAACTCAATTTCCACCAAGTCTCTTTTGAACTGTCTACGGAATTAGTCCCTCCAGTTTTGAGAAGGTAAATCCTTAAGAATCGGGTGTTTGAATCCAGGAGGGAACCTACAGATTCCCTGTTCCCAAATTTTAGTTTGCGCTTCACACACCCTCCCGGAAAATCACCGCTCCTACCCTCCGGACTCGCGGGTCCGCACAGGCCGATGAGCATACCCAGTCCTCCGGTGTCTCAGGCCGAGGTTGTCCTTGAGGGGCGGGCCATCTGGAATGCCCACCTCCGGGCGTGTGTGTGGATTGTCCAAGATGCCACCGTATGGCCGGCTGCCACGTTCCCGCTCTGGGGTACCTCGATCCTCAAAAAGCACCGCTCCCCCGAGTTTGTTGAAGACGATGGTGTTCATGGTGCGTGCTGGCAGGGATCCGCGGCCTCGCCGCAGCACCTTGGAGCCGGGCCGCCAGGAACTCCGCAGCAGGGCTCCTGTTCTAGAAAATCAAGGCGCATCACGTTACTCCCGACTGTACTCAGGTTCCCACAACTCAGGAGCCCTGAACTTGATGGGGACTCCGGGGCTGCTGAGCTGAGGGCCAGGGCTGTATATTGCTGATGGTAGACTAGTGAACGGCCTTCTTCAGCACCACCAGGCTCCTGGGACAGGTCCCTGCCCTTCTCCCCCGGGCAACCAAGCTCCCACACCTCTAGGAACTTCAAACAGAAATAATTTACCTACTGAGGCACAGAATGCAATTTCCAAACAAACTTTTCGGTCTCTAATAGACACACAATTAGGACAGCGAAACAGAATTAGAATAAAAAGAAAAAGGAGAAGGAGGAGGAGGAGGAGGAGGAGGAGGAGGAGGAGGAAGGGACGTTCGTTAAGCACCACACACAGAATAAAGCCTCTTCTAGGGTAAGCAGGAGTTGGAGGGATGAGACGATTTTGGGTAACATGAATAATTGCATCCACAAGGGCGGGTCAGTGCGTCCTAGGTCTTGGTGTCAAGAGATGTCCATGTTTTCTAGATCTTGGACCATATAGCGGAGTCCCCTGCTTCTTTCGGTTAAAGTTTCCCGCTGAAATAAGGACAGCGGAGAAAGGTAGGAGTAGAGCCCCAAACCAGAAAATTAAATGGTCTCAGGACAAATGTATCACAAATTCCCGATTTTTTCTGGGGCGCTCAAAGCGAAGGCGCCAGGACCTGGGTTTCTGAGGATTACAATCCTCAGGAATTTGAGCCCATTTCAGAAGTCTGAAGCAGGCAGTGACCCCCGCACCTTTCAGACTGTGGCCACCGGCCTTCGGGACAGCCCGCAGCTCACCTCTGGAGTTGGAGCGTCTTGGAGGCCTCAGCCCGCCAGGTGCGGGCATCCGGAGAAAGGCCGCACCACCGCAGAAAAACTGCAAAATCGCCGCGAGATTTGAACCATGCCCAGCGGGCAGATCTCCCCCTTGGCAACTCCTGGTATCTCGGTCTACTCGGAGTCGTTCACATAGAGCTGCCAGCACCCCCTCAACACACATATCCTGCTTCTCGAGTGCGCAGCGCCTACCCTCGCCAACGCCCCCTGCCCCGCCCTCTAGTCACTGCAGTGGCGGCCACAGGCAACACTTAGGAAAAGCCACAGTGACTAAGCGACAGCCACTGTTAGTGTTGGTATGGAAAGTGAAGTCAGATCTCTGGTGGCCGCAGCGTTGCACCCTAGGGCTGAATCCTGAGCAGATAGGTACCGGTCGGGGTGCGCATACAGCCAAGCAAGTTTGTGAGCTGGGCGCCCCTGTTTCGACGATTGGCGATCACGCCTCTTTGCTGGTGCAGGCGTCCTTCCCCGACACTCCACCTCTTTCCACACAGCCCAGTCCTGACACAACAGCGCCTTTTCTCTAGCAAAGTCATGGTGAGATTTGCTATCTAGGACCTTTCCCACAGACTGCAAACACTGCCATGGTCCAGGTCTGCAACTGCGGGCGAGGTGGCAAGAGGTTGGCACACGTCCTAGAGATCCGAAACATTACAATGGGTCGGCGTTGGGCGTGGGGGCATTTAAGACCTAGAATTCCTAATTCTTCCTTGGTCCAGTGAAAGGTCCCTTACAACCCATTTCTGCTCTTGTGCTCTACACTTACCCAGATTTTCTCCTAGCTGTGCTGGGGAGCGCGCTCCCTGCGGAACTGGCCCGTGGATAATTAGAAAGCAAAGCAAAGGCGGCTAGGTGGGCTGCCAACTGGTTCCCAGATCCTCCCTCCAGGCCTTGACCAACACCCAGGAGCGCCCCCCACTCGACCTCAGACAGAGGTAGGGGGAGGGGAGGGTAGAGCCCCGGCGTGCTGATTGCTGGGGAGCTACTGCGACTCAGCCTGGGCGACCCTGGGGCTGGGCGCAGGGGAGGGGACCCAGGGCGGTACCTGTGGCCGCGGAGCCCTCAGCCAGCGGCTGGCTGTCCCTCCTCGGAGCTAGACACACTCCCATCCCCGACGCATGTTCTCGGCGAAGGCTTCGACGAGCTCAACGCCGCCACAGCCGTTGTCTCGGCTTTATTTACCCAAACGGACGCGCGCGGCCCGGGACCCGGAATACCGAGACCTTCTCATGTTTCCTGACTGCCTGGTTCAGCCCGCGAACATCTCGTGGGCGCAGTATCCATGTTCCCGGGCAGCGGGAGAGGAAGCGATCGCGCCGGCCTGGCCGCAGGAGCTGCAGTTAACCCCTCGCGGAGAAGCTGCCGCTGGCCGCGCCCCGAGTCCCGGGCAGCAGCATTCTCCCAGCGGGGCGCCGCTCCAGTTGCTCTCGCCTTGCAGCGCCAGGAAAGCAGGCTTTTTCCTTCCTGCTCAGGGGAGTAATCCAAGAAGCTGCCCGAAGTCTGGGGCTCCAGAGGTCGCGGTGGTGCAAATCCTGTGTCTTAGCTGCTCCCTGTGCTGGAAATGTCACCATACGTGGCTGGACGCGAACAGGTCGCGGAGACGCACCAGGTGTTTCCCTTCTGATTAGCTGGAGGTTAGAGTTTCTGGCACCCGGCAATCTCTCTTGGTGTCTTTGGGCTGGCCAGCGAAGTCCAGGCTATGGAGGTCAAGGCCAGGAAAGCGCGTGCTTCTCAGGACAAGCACTAAAGAGGTAGGGATGTGGAAAGGCAGAGGTGTGGCGAGGCGAGCTCAGGTGCCCCTGCTGCGGTAGTCCAGGTGTGTAGGAGATCAAGCTCGGGACGTTGGATCTCCAGGTTGGAACCTGAAGGCATCTGGAGTAAGGAGAAAGAGCAGCTACCACAAGCTCTATGCGGTGTTTTGTAATCCACCGAAGACTGTGCAGAACTTGTGGCAGTTTAGAGAGTCCTCGAAGTGGAGCACCAAGTCGCCTGCTAGGATGGCTGGGCTCTGCTGCTCTTGCTACTGTCCATTTCTTTTAAGAGCTAAAGCAGAGTTTTGAAAACCTAACAGAATTAGCATCATTTGAACCTTTCTCCCATAACATGGCCAGGCAGAGCTGAGCCTCACCTAAGAGTCCACATTTTTTTGTGCTCTAGAAGCGGCTAAGGTATATAATAAGGCGGTTATTTCCAAGACTAATCGCACTTTATTCTTCTATCTCCTCAATTAGTGGCCAGAAACCCAGCATAGCACAATCTAAATCAGAAAGGAGGGTGGCTTTTCATTTTTGCGCGCCAGGCAGATGCGCACTATGGTTTGATCACATTTTGTGCTGTTCCCGGATTTCTGTTATATAAAGTTCCTTGGTCACATTCGCTGTCTTTCGCGTTGCGCTTGTGCAGTAGGTTGAGGACAGGCTCTCTGGTTCACAGAGGCCACCGCAGCGGCTTAAACAGCAGGGACACATTTTAACAGTTTCAACCACCCCTTTTCTGCCGGCAAGTTTCACAGCAGAGGCAGGCACAGCTGACAATCCATAGGAAGAAAGAGTCCATTCTCTTCCGTGTTCTCTGTGTGAAGATGGTCGGTAGGCACTGGGATGAACTCAGTTCCAACCTTCCCTTCTGACTTCCATTCTCGTAAACTGCCTTTCCCTGGGGCGAAGCAGCGATGGCGAATGTGATCATAATTTCATAATATCCTACTGGTTTACGGAGCTGTGTGCTACAGTAATGCTACTGTAGTGCAGAACAAAGCAATTTTGTGAATTTTTCTTAGTATTTCAATGTATTTGCATGCATTAAAAAATCCAGGGTACTTCACGATACATTGGCTAGTTAGTCCTCCCCATTAGATATACAGACTTAAAAAAAAACCTTTTATTTGTCACAGACACACACACCGTCTCAGGTGAGGTCACTGAAAATTAATATCACATCTCCTTTCAACCGGGGCTTAATGGTTAGGATCTATTTTTCAATGGAGGGACAGTAGAGGGCTCTTGTTAAAAATGAAAGTGTCTACCGAATAGTTCACAGACAGCATTCCAGGCTGCAGCCTGTGTGCTAGTGGGAAGCGTATTCCTTCACAACAGCCCAGACACTTTTATCGTATCATATGAAATTCAACCTTTTCCTAAATTGATTTTTACTCAGACTCTCGCATTGTTTCCCCCCTTCCTGTCTGTGAAGTGCTTGCTGTATTGCCAATCCCAGATGTGAAACTTGCCATTTTAGGCAGCTTTTGCGAGAGTGAAGGACATGTGGAAGGTGCCCTATGCTCTAGGGAAGGAGGAAACCAAGCCCCAGCTCAGAAGGCAGAAAACCAGAGACCTAAACTTAATTCTGGTTAATTTGATGTTGGTTTAGCCTGAATTTACTAAAGTGTAAAATAATAATGATAAGTTTATTATAAATTTTCCTTACACTATTTCTATGGTGTTTTTTTAAAATGTGGAAGTAACATATTGCCATTTCTGAAATTAAAAAGACATTAAAGACATTGGGCAATTTTTAAACTGTTTTATTTAACTTAGGATATAATTATAGATATATGTTATTTTCACCTTAAAGTGTGTGTGTGTGTGTGTTGCTTTTGGTGTTTTGAGATTTATACCAAGGTACCTTGACATTTCAGAATTATCGTTGGTAAAAGTGCTTGGGGAGAAAAAGTTTTTTTAAACTCACTTTCTCCACTTTAAAACGTACTGGCAGAGAATGAGCAAATGCTATAAAAGACTCCATTTCTACTCAAATGTTCTAAGATAGCAAGGGCATGAACAATGACCAGGCTCACTTCACAGTTGGCCAAGCTGACTGTAGAATCCAGAAGTTGGTGCTCTGGAAGAGTAGTCCAGTGGGAAAGGCAGAAATATGAATAGGCTCTGAAAGGTGTCCCTCAATGCCTGTGGCTCACTTCCAATTTAATTGCATAAATAACAACGGCTGGAAAAGTGGGGCCTTTTCTACAAGTTATTCTTAAGAATAGCAGATAGCCCAAGTCTACCTTGGCCTTGCGTTCTTCAAAGGAACCAGGAAAATGTGAGTCCCGCCTATGCACATCCTTTTGACCTCTCTCAATGCCTTCACATACAGGATTAGAAACACATTAGCTTTCCTTTCAGTCTGTAAATAAACTAGACCACGTTGTACACAGGAACATGCACTCTCACACCAATGTTAAACAAAATAGCTTGCTGTTAAACTGAAATACTTATATTTTCACTAACTGATGTCACAGAGAACTTTCGTACACACTATGTATAACTGCAGATCCTTTCAAATGGTCACACAATGCTCCACAATTTACCCAGTCCTTCCCACTCCAGCTTTCATTTTTATAAAATTTCTATGCATCCTTGTGTATGATTCCTCCTATTCATGTTTAAGCATTTTTTTCTATAAATAGCTTACATGGCAGTAGAATTGAAGGGAACAGTTTTTCAATTATAAATTGATCAACATTTCCATATTTTTTTTCATTTTAAGTCTTTTTCCCACCTCACCTCACCCCAATCCAATGATACACAGACATCCCCGAGGACCCCTTTCCTCATATAATATGCAGTATCTGCAGTTCAATGTTTGTAATATGCCTGGACAGATAGTGAAAAGTATCTCATTGTTTGAGAACCTTTTCTTTATTATTATTGTTAGTAGAAGTATTTTGACTTTTTGTGGTCCAGGTTGGCTTTGAACTCATGATACTTCTTCTTCCTCAGACCCCTTACTTCTAAAATTACAGATATGCAGCACCGTGGCTTGACAAGCTCTTTGATTTTTTTTAAATCAAGTTATATTTGCTTATTCTTTTAGATGGCTTACTGATTTAGAAGGCTTGTGTGTATGTATGTGTGTATGTGTGTATGTTTGTGTGTATCTGTGTATATGTATGTATGTGTGTATGTGTATGTACGTGTGCATATGTGTGTGTGTGTGTGTATGTGGGGTTACATATAATAAATGTCTTGCTGACTCTGTGCTCCCTTTTTACTCTTGCTGTCTTTGTCTTCTGGAAGGTTTAAGCATGACTCATATATCAGTTTTTCTTTTTGTGAATATTTGGTTGTGTCTCTTAAGAGCAGTGTCTGCCTACATCTCTTACTGAAGAATTTTTTCTTTCTCATTTTTCTTTTCAAAAGATGTATTTTATTTTTATGTGGGGTGTGTGTGTGTGTGTGTAGCTAAGCGAATATATGCCACATGAGTGAGGAATTACCATGGAGGTCAGAAGAGATTATTAGACTCCCTGTAGCTGGTGGTCAGATGGTTGTGAAACTTAGGATGGACAGCTTGGGGCCTGCTGTGTTGTGCACATGAAGCACAGCTATATTGGTTCTTTGGGGATCTGGAAACACTCCAATAGTAAAATTATGTCCCTTGCGAAACAATTTTCCTTTATGTCAAAAGTGGTTATGCTTATAGTCCTGACTCCTGTGAAGAGGCTGGGAGGATTACTTGAGCCTAGGAGTTGGAGGCCTGGCCAGTGCAGTCAAACCCTATCTTGGGCGACAGGAAGGAAGGGGGAAGGGAGGGAGGGAGGGATGGAGAGAGGGAGAAAGGAAAGAAGGAAGGAAGAAGGGGAGGGAGGGGGAGGGAGGGAGGGAGGGAGGAAGGAAGGAAGGAAGGAACTTAGTGTAATGAATATAGCAAAACTTGATCCCTGCTTAGTAGGGAACCTAATGGATGTCAGATAACAAGATTTTAAATTTTATTCCTGTGTATATAATTCAATGTGTGCCAGAATTTCACAGGACTCCCCAATCTAGACTCTCTGATTTCATTTTATAGTTGCACCAGTATCTATGTATAAAATATCTGAGTAAGAGCATCAGTGAAGTGACTGTGACTGCATCAATCTGTGTAGTTTACAGGTTATTTCTCCCCCCCTGAGTCGGCCTAGAAACTTCTAGTGGCTTCCCTTTGTGTTGATAGAGGGAAGGGAAGGATTGAGTAGTCATTGTCTCATAGCACAACAATCCTACTAGAATTTAAATCTAGCAACTAGATTAAGGCCATTTGCCAGGCCGTGGTGGCACATGCCTTTAAATCCAGCACTCAGGAGGCAAAGACAGGTGGATCTCTGAGTTCAAGGCCAGACAGTATCAGTGAGTTCCAGGACAGCCAGGGCTACACAAAGAAAAATCTGTTTTTGAAAAACAAAATAAAACAACAACAAAAAGGAAGGAAGGAAGGAAAGAAGAAAAGGAAAAGAGTATACCTACCATAACAACTAGTTTGTCCTGATTCTGTCAATCAAGGTGGGAGACCACCCTAAAAGCAGGTAGCACTGTTTTCTGCACTTGGTTTTTTATAAAGTTGAAACTGAATTCAGCAGCAGTGGTTCATGGCTCTTTCTTGCCCAGAATTTGTCTTCTTTTGAATTTAAATCTAACCTTTTTTATTTTTAAGACTTTAATATGAGTACATTTCTACCCTGCCTCCTTTCCCTCTTTCTTCCAACTCTGTGTTCACTCTACTCTATCACTTCGTTTCAAATCATAACCTCTTTCTCCTTCTCCCTCTCTAAACCACACACACACACACACACACAGACTTCACAATTTAATGATTCCATTTAGTGTTGCTCATGTGTATACGTGTTTAGGACTAAACAGCTTGCATGTCCTGTTGGCGGTTGGTGCCTACCCTGAGAAGAGTGAGTCTTCTCTCTCGGCAGCTCTGATTGCTTGCAGCTCTCCCTCTAGGTGTGGAGTCTGTGAGTGTTTCCCTTTTCACACTGGCATGTCAACTGGGGCTATCATTGTGGGCTATTTAGGCAACTGTCTTATTGAGATTTTATGGGTGCGGCATCCCTGTCCTATATAGAAGAAACTATCTCATAGCAGTCAGAACTGGTCTTTTAGGTAATTCTAAATCTTATTAAGTTGGCAACCAATATTAACAATCACAAAGATGTTTCCAAATTCAGTTGTATTGGGCTTCAACATATGATTTTTGAGAAGAAATATCCAGTGTATAACAGACCATGACCATTGCCTGCTGACAAACAGCATCATCAGAGATGGAAGAAACTCAAAGCTTCAAATGGAACACATGGGAGAGAGCCTTCTGTTCCACCTGGAACTGGATTTGGACAACTTCTGTAAAAGTGCAGCACAGTCAATGTTCAGTCTCTGGGGTCAAATAGACTAGGCTTTATTATTCAACTTTGTCATTATTTGCAAAAGCAACTATTGGCCACTTTGACTATGAGTTGAAGGAGTGTTGGTATATTTCAATAAATCAAATAAATTTTATTTAAATAGACACTGAAGATTTGATTTTATACAGTCTTTCCATGCTACAAAATTGTCTTTCCATGTTTTGCAATTATGTAAAAATATAAAAACAATTTTCAGGAGGCAAAACAGGCAGTGGTGTGTGTGTGTGTGTGTGTAGGTATGTATGTGTGTGTGTTTTCCCTGGATGTATGCATATACATTATGTGAATGTCTGGTGCCCTCACAGGGTATTGGATGCCCTAGAGCTGGAGTTAGAAATGGTTGTGAACTGCCATATGGGTGCTGGTAATCAAGCCTGTGTCTTCTGCAAGATCATCAAGTGCTCTTAACCTATGAGCCACCTCTGCAGCTCTAGGACATTTGAAATTTGCTTAAAAAAGGACAATGTTCACTGGCTCTCAACTTTGAGCTACTAAGAGAAGCAAATAAACATCTTATTTTGGTCCTTATATTTGAGGTTTCCTTTGTGTTTAAAGTACTTAGTCAATGCCCTAAATAATATATTGTACCAAGATGATCTTAGTGACTCAAGGTGGGCTTAAGAAAAGTGCTTTTTAGATAATAAAAGCTGCTACAACCTGGGGAGCTGGGAGAGAAACTGTGGAAACTGCTCTCCCACCCACTGGTGGGGCTTGTTGTGTGTGTTTATAGAGAACCAGCCCAGCTGTCGGCACATTGTTTCAGCTTGTGTTTTTAAAACTCTGAACTTTCTTACTTCTTTCCCTGTCTTCTGTGCCCCCTCTTCCGTCCCTCCATCTTCCCCTCCTTCTTCTTTTCCTATGCCTATACTTCCTCCCTTCCTTCTTCCCTTCCCATGCCTGTCCTTTCATCCCTCCCTCCCTCCCCTCCCTTTTTCCTCCCTCCCTC